>PVJC01022244.1:0-27528 GCA_004026665.1 Murina feae | reverse complement strand
GCATCTGAGGCTCGGAGCAGTCCTCCTGTGTGTGTCTACCTGCTGGGGACCTGCCACCAGGCACACTGTGGAGGCTTGGAGCAGGCACCCCCTCTATGTTGATCTCTCAGACTCTTGCCCTCCCCTGCATGTTGTTCTCTTTTTTGAGCTGTGGCCAGGGTGGGTGCTGCCTGCCTCCCAAGCTTGCCTACTGCCCATCTTTCTCCAGCTACCAGAAAGCAGGGAAAACCCCACCTCATGGTCAGGCCAGCCTTTTCCTGCTCCCTGATCCCCGGAAGGGACCTGGGAAGCCACCAAGCCGGCCGCCAACTCTTTCCCACTCACCCGTCCCCTGCTGCCTTCCTTTCCCACTTCCCGGTGCCGCCAAGGGGTCTGGGGAGCTGCCAAGCAGGCCCCTGGCCCCTGCAGCCTTGTTTTCCCACTCCCCGGTGCCCCGCAAAGGGCCCAGGAAGCCCACCAAGCAGGCCACTGACCCACCCGCTGCCTCTTTCCCACTCCCCGGCCCGCCACCTTGCTTTCCCACTTCCTGGTGCCCTGCAAGGGGCCTGGGAAGCCCACCAAGCAGCTCACTGACCCCCCTGCTGCCTCTTTTCCACTCCCCAATGCCCCACAAAGGGCCTGGACAGCTGCCAAGCAGGCCGCCGACCCCCTGCCACCTCTTACCCGCTCCCCGGCCCGCCACCTTGCTTTCCCACTTCCTGGTGCCCTGGTGCTCTGGTGCCACTTCCAACTGCCAGCATAGGCAGGCAGTTGCAACAGAACCCTTTGGTTTGCTCTAGTTCCGTGGCTGTTGGCCTCCATCTTGGCTGGGTTAATTTGCATACAACTGCTCTGATTGGCTGTTGGCCTCCATCTTGGCTGGGTTAATTTGCATACAGCCGCTCTGATTGGCTGGTGGTAATGGTCACATTTGCATGTTTCTCTTTTATTATAGAAGATTTTCTTATACTATATATTAGAGGTCTGGTACACAAAATTTGTGCAGAGAGGGGGGTTGGTCCCTCAGCCTGGCCTGCACCCTGTCCAATCGGGAACCCCTTGGGGGATGTCCTAAACTGGCAGTTGGACATCCCTCTCGCAATCTGGGACTGCCGGCTCCTAACTGCTCACCTGCCTGCCTGCCTGATGTTCCTAACTGCTCCCCTGCCTGCCTGATCGCCCTTAACCACCTCTGCCTGCTGGCCTGGTAGCCCCTAACTGCCCTCCCCTGCTGGCCTGGTTACCCCTAACCACCTCTGCCTCAGCCCCTGCCACCATGACTCTGTCCAGAAGGACATCCGAATGGATGTCTGAAAGCTGTCCCATCTAATTAGCATATTATCCTGTTATTAGTATAGATAAGCCTATGATAAAATTTAATTTTTAAGTTAAGCACAGTAAGAGGTTATCAACAATAATAGCAAAATAGAACAGTTATAACAGTATACTGTAACAATATAATGTGAATATGTCATTATTAAGAAAAATAAGGATGACTTGAACACAAGCAGTGTGATACTGTGACTGTGGATCTGATCACCAGGACAGCTACTAAGTGACTAGCGGGCAGCCAGCATATAAGGTGTGGAGGTGCTCATGTCCCACACGGGATGGAGCTGGCCGTGTGAGATTTCATCATGCTACTCAGAATGGCACTCAATTTAAACTTGTTAGTTGTTTATTTCTGGAATTTTCTATTTAATATTTTCAGACTATATACCCTAAAAAACTGACGACCTCTCTCTGCTGTCATATTTTAAATGGACCACTAGTCAAGTAGCTATGTGTCTTTTTTTTTTTTTTTTTTTTTTTTTTATACTTTAGTTCAAAAGATTCAGAGATTCTGGTTTGGGATGAAAACCAAAGTTTGTCTCCTAATGAAACCTGCTCCTGCTGAATATCCATCTTGACTTTATTGGAGTGAAAATAACATATGTTACTCTTTTGGGAACAAGAGAAATGAAATGAACAAAGAGAGCCTCAGATATTCATTGATGATTTATGTTTAACCATGGGCACACCACTGCCTGCAAACAAAGGGTCTAAAAATAGGCATTTTTCCGTATTTCCTTAGGATGAGGCACACTGTTACTCAGAAACACGATCAGTCTGCAGGTGTGTTTTCACTGCTTCCTTGCTAAGGCTCTGTCTCATTGAGTGTTTAGACTCAATAAAAAGGATATTTTATTTTGTTTGTTTTTAGATGAAATAGTTTGAAATATTTGGTTCATTTGGGGAAAACAGTGAAAGATTAGAAACTAAGAATGACTTAACTGTTAAGAAGTCACAGTCTCTGACTCCGTGGTTCATTCCATGAAGAAATCAAGATCATTCATACCCAAGAATATAGGTCACCTCTCTGATTTGGCTTCTGAAATTTACCATTAATGCACAGTGTCTGTGTCACTGAATGACCAAGTCCACATTCAATTCTTTTGAAGAGAATCTTAAATCCAAGTCTCACAGAAGAGAAGTTAAACAGGAATGTGAGGAAATCTAGTGCCTTTTCTGTGCTCTATGTGAAAAGGAGCTGGGTCTTTCAGAGGAGGAGGAGGAGAAAGAGGGGGAGAAGGAGGTGGAGGAGGAGGAGAAGGAGGGGGAGAAGGAGATTTAAAGAAGCTATTTAGTTTCCTTAATAATTTGTGAAAGGGATTAAAGTTTTGCCTTGTTGTTGTAAAAAGGTTCTTTTCAATTTATAATTTCATTTAAAAAATTTTAAGCTTTGCTGGCACAGACAAAACTCAGGGAAGAAAAATTCATCATTCATTACCAGACTCGGATGACTACAAGTTGACTATAAAAACAATAGGATTAAGGCTGTTGAGTTTGAAAATTTTCATATAATTTAAATTTCTCTCAATTTGAAGAATTTGCAAAGCTCATTAATTTTGAGAATTGGTAAAAAAGAAGTATTTTAGCTACTGTTTATTTACAGAGTTTTTTCATCTTTTTAAAGAAGAAATGTTTCTTTTTAAAAAAATACATTTTATTGATTTTTTACAGAGAGGAAGGGAGAGGGATAGAGAGTTAGAAACATTGATGAGAGAGAAACATCTTTCAGCTGCCTCCAGCACACCTCCTACTAGGGATGTGCCCACAATCAAGGTACATGCCCTTGACCGGAATCGAACCTGGGACCTTTCAGTCCACAGGCTGAGGCTCTATCCACTGAGCCAAAGCGGTCAGGGCTATAGAGTTTTTTCTTAGCGCTTTGGCAATATGTTTGTACCCAAGAAATTTTCAGTTATTTTTCCTCTTTGTCAGTTCATGTTTTTAGTCTACCAACTATTTTATGTGTGTATTAAAGAGGACTAGGCTTTATAAGGAGATAGGAAAACTTTTCATGAAATTAATTCCCAGAAAATAAGGGCAGTAAAATGCTCCAAGAATAATAGATACAGCTAAAGTATATCCTACACAGAGTGCAAGAGACTCTACAAATTGAAATATTGGCGAGATAAAAGAGTTACAGCCAAAGGTAATGACGATAACAACAACACCAGTGACAAGTACTATTTATACCATGCACTTATGTGCAAATTCACCAATTATAATAACCCATGAGGTAGGTTTTATTATCTTTTTTTAAAGATTTTTTTAAAAATTGATTTTTAGAGACAGAGAGAAGGAGAGAGAGAGAAACATGAATCGGCTGCCTCATACATACCCCCTCTTGGGGTTGGAGCCTGCTACCCAGGCATATGCCCTGACCAGGACTCACACTGGCCCCCTTTTGTGCAGGGGATGAACCCCAACCAGCTGAGTCACACAAACCAGAGGTTTTTTAAAATCTTTACAAGGGAGGAAAGAAGAATAAGGAGCAACTTTATGTAAATGAAACTAGCAAGAGGGCGAGTTAAGATCCAGACACATTTCTTTCTGCCTCTAGATTCCAAGTTCTTAAGCACAAGGGAATGATGGTAGGTGCCTTTTGCTTTACACTTTTTAGTATTCACATTTTAAATATAATTTACTATCTCTTTACTGGCAGGGCCATAGACATCTAGCTAATTGAATTTTTCAGTCAACTAAGTATAGCTCCAGGACAATGTTAATACTTCCGTAAACACAAAATTAAAAATCACTCAGTAATATTAACTCTTAAAACTTATAAAATAAAATGATCTAGAAGCTACAAAATGCGAGCCTTCTGCATAGAACCAAGGGCCTTGAGGGGAAAAAAAATGAAATTGAGAGTGTCTCTTGTCTTGATTTCTTTAATTTCTGGTCTTGTTTTAAAAATAAAATTTAGGACCACATTGTATATACATATATTTTCATTAAGCAGAACATTAAAGTTTTTTTTTTTTGGAGTTTACTAAATATTCATCCAAAAGGATATTTTGGTGGTTATACTCAATTTATATTAACAGCTCTCTACTGTTGGACTTTTATGTTGTTTTTTATCTTTCACTATTACTAATAATGCTTTAGTGGGAATCCTTATTCCTGTGCATGTCTATTTTCTGAGACAAAATTTCTAGAAGTGTATTTTGGGTTGTGTACATCAACATTTTACAGACTTTCAATAAATATTGCTAAATTGTTCCCCACAAAGGTAATTTCAATTATAACCGCGTAATAACATGAAAGTAGATAGATATTATACTTAAAATTTTTTGACAATTTGCTAGGTGAAAAATGATGTCCTATGGTTTTAATTTGCAAATCTTCCATGACCAAGGAAGTTAAATATTTATTGGCTGTTTGTATTTCTTTAGTGATTTTATTTGTTGCTGTAAGTATTATTCTAGTTATTTTTATAGGAATCAATGTCTCTAGTATTCACTTCCACGTGTTCTTGAGTCTTCCAGGAAGATGAGGATCTGTGTGAGAGGGAAGAGGAGGATGGTGGTGATGTGTGTTCTGGAGCTAGGGCTCTCTGAGTTCGAACCCAGCTGTTTGGGGGATTCCTCACCCTGGGCATGAACTTGATGGGCTGTGCTAGTAGACTAGATAAGGAACAGCATTTTGAAACCTGCAGCAGGAACCCAGTTGAGGAAGTAAAGATGGGTGAGGCTCCCAGAGAGAAGGTAACCGTGATTGGCAGCTATCCCCACAAAACCCATCTTAAAATAAGGTGTGAGTCAGTTGCTCTGTTGATTCACTGTTTTGAGACAGCTCTTTCAAATTTATGGTCACGATTTCCCACAAAATCGTCTCCTTGAAAATGGGGACATAGATTCTGTTGAAAAAGAGAAGGGAGGAAAGGGCATTTCCAACGCAATGTAATGGTTTTGGATTCTTTATCTATGATATTCTCTCTGGAAAGGTTATTGGATAATAAGGCATGGTAGACTGATATAAACTGAGGGGAATGCTCTCAGAACAAAATTGGCTTATTGAAAAAAGGACAAAGATTCCATTTACTAGTTTTGCTTTCTCCTTCAGTTTAACTGCCAACTTTTGACCTATTTATTGATTTATTCCATGTTCGTGTTAAGAATTTAGCTTGTGATTTTAAAGTCACTCCCATGAAAATAACAGTGGCTTTCCTCACTCCTTTCAGAGACCTTGTCAAAGTGTTATTTTTTCCACCTCAAATATAGAGCTAGTCTACAAATGCTGAAACGATAATTAAGGCTTATATAAGATGGTTTCATTTTAAAAATTAGCTGCTGTTTTTTTTTCTTTTCTAGGAGTTACTCTCTACATCTTTCTGGTTCAAGACTATAACTTACAAAAATAAGGCATTTTCAGGTCCCGGCTTACATAGCGATTTAAAGAAGAAACGTGTGAGAGGAAAAATGATAACCATTACTCATTGTCTCCTTTTGTGTTATTGGTTATATTTCTTTTTAATTTTTTAAAATATATTTTTGTTGATTTCAAAGAGGAAGGGAGAGGGAGAGAGAGATAGAAACATCAATAATGAGAGAGAATCATTGACCAGCTGCCTCCTGCACACCCCACACTGGGGATCAAGCCTGCAACCCGATCACGTGCGCTGACCAGTTACTGAACTGTGATGATCTGATTCACAGGCTGCCACTCAACTACGCTGGCTGGGCTGGTTATATTTCTTATAAACATGTTTCTGTAGTTTGATCCTATGGCATATGGCAGCCTCCTAAAATTAGAATATATTCAAATTTCCCAGGGGCTTTTTATTAGGTCCCTAGAAAATCCAGGTGCACAACCAAATTAATAATAGTGAGAGGCTGTGATTGCCGAGCTGTTAATAGTGTTCTTTCTGGAGAGAAGCCACCATAATCCAAAGAAACGGCCCTGATAGCATTCGGGAAGATGAACTCTCTTGGGAGTCTTTTGAAGAATGAAGGAAATCGCATTTCTTTTCTGTTCAGGGTAGCTGTTGCTATTTCGGATAGCTTTTCCAAAATTAGGTTCCTCATGACATAACATAAAAATTTCTAACTTCTCTCTGTCCGTCCCCCCCACCCCACCCCACCCCTTCACCCCCGTTCCTGTGTATTCTAAATCCTCTCATGGGGCCATTGCTTTACCCTTTCCCATAGATCATGTCCTTCCTTGACTCCAGGTCATTCCTGCTACCTGGCATCCCTCCCCACTCTTCTTTTCTTATCTCATTTTTTGCTGGGGGGGGGGGAGCATTTATTATCATGTTATATTGTGATTAGCTATTTATCTATCTTTTACCTATCTCTTCCATTCAACTGAGCACCTCGTGGGACCTTGTTCCACTCATCTTTGTATTCCCAGCCCCTGGCACAATGCCTGGGACATAATAGATGCTCAATAAATGATGTTGGAGTTATCAAAAGCTAGTAATTTTAAAATGCAAGCATCACTTTGCAGGCTTAGAAATGTTCAGCCCATTCTAGTTGATTGACATCATTATCCTGCCGTCGTCTAAGAAAGCAAAAAATGCCTTGTGCTTAGTGGTTGTTCCTTTATATTTGAGGTCTTTGTCGGGCCCTGCATGGAGAGACTTGATAATATGCTGCCAGCCGTTCTTATTACTGTGCCTCGCTGCCTCTGACTTCTCCAGGATCCTTTTATCTCAAGGTGTGCCTTTGAAGGCTGGTTGAAATAGATAGTGTGTCTCATTCAGGAGGCTCTTATTACTCAGCTAAAGCACAGCAAGCCATGTGGTAGTTAACTAGACATGCAGAGGATTATGAAATTGGTGGCAAATAAACTGGTTCAGTAAATGCAATAGCCTGGTTAGTCCGGAGAGCGTTAGCATAGCAAACACACACGTTCAGAAGGGTAGTGAAGATACTAAGTGGTACGGAATTAAAATCATGTGTTTCATTTACCAAAATACACCCAGCAGGAGGGAACTGGTCTAGTGGTCAACAACCTAGAATAATTAGGAAGATGCATTGATGTGTGGACTCTAAGGTCTTGTTATAAAACATGCAAGTGTTACCTAATCAGTCAGAGTGCCTGGTGCTGGCAAAGGCCAAGGCTCAAAATGGCAAAGTTTGGAGTTAGGAAAGGTTTATTGATCGAGAAGGTGCCAACCAAGGAGATGGGAGAACTAATGGTCCCCCAGATCCATCTTGCTCACTGGCCCAGGGTTTTTAAGGGGCTGGGGGAACCGGTAGTGGAAGTGCTGGTGGGCAAGGTTTAATCGGAGGACCTTGAAACCTGGCCACTACGGTAAAGGGATGGCAACGGCAGATCTTCCTAGACAACAGACCCTTGGCCTCTGAAAGGGTCTGGGCGTTCCAGTTTCAATTATGTCCTGGTCCTTTTGTTCCTTTGCGGGGAGGGGGTACAAGGCTTTGGTTCCGGTGCAAGGGGAGGTCCAAGTTCTCTCCTTTGCACATACTGCAGCTGCATGACTTGTGCTTTTGATCTGTTGTCTCTGAAACGCAACTCATTATGTTATTAAACAGGACAGGGCCATTGTGAGCTGTTGGGAAGGATATTGGGCATCATTTAAAGTTAAACCTGCACATTTTAGAGATGAAATGACTGTGATTCACATAAGAACATAATTCCAGATGATAATTAGGGCTCAGCCCTAAATCTGCATCTTCTGACCCCAAATCCAGCTCTCTGAAGCATGCTCTGTTATCTCATTTTTTTTTTTTTTAAATATGGAAGAAGTCAGTATGACCTTAGATTCATAAGGACAAAAGTTACTCTCTTACAGAGTATTGGCATCAATAAATTACTCCTTTCTATCAACGCCAGCCACTTTCTGTGATGGGTAAATTCTGATTAAAAGATCAGGGCACTTCTCTTAATTGTCATTCTTAATTTTTTAAGATATGGTGTTGTTTTGGGGATGAGGTGTATATGGCAAGAAGACCTCTCTATTCCCATCATTGCTGTGAATGAGGGCCTTCAAGTTAGGACTGGCCCTGGTTTCCTTGTGAGGACTAGGGGCTGAAATTCAGTTTGTTTTGAAAATCAGGAACCAAGTGATTCCAGCCTGACTGTGTGTCTGCTGTTTGTATGATAGGAAGGCCCATTTTATCTCGATGCTAAAATCACAGCAGAGAATGTGATGTTGTTTGAATTTCTTTAGACTTAAAGGCCTGGTCTGTGAAACTGTAGCGCAGAGAGAAGAAAGAGGATATTTTGTTTCGAAATTTATTCTTTGGTGTTATGCCTACCTTTCTTGGACTAAATCAGGGAAAACCAAGTTGACATTTTAATTTGTAATGAAATAAGTAGGGTTAGGATTCTGCTTTGCTTACTGCTTCATGGAAATGAAAACATATGGAGAATATTTAAAAGACGAAATGAAAAAGGAAGTTCTTATCTGTTGCACATGGGAAGTGACTTTAAATTTAGGAATTATTGAGTCATTCCCGAGCGGAATTTGAGTCAATTTCTGTTAGATTAACCAGCCATTATCTGTGTTCTGGAGATGTTAGAGTTTAACCCAGTTCTCCCTTGCAGTTTGTGTTAAATACTGTGTTCTTGCATAATAAAGAGCTGTGAGGGTGATTAAGAGCCTAAAATGGAAGGAAGCAAGTCTTAAAGAGTAGTTGTACCCGAACCCAGGTTTGACTGCCTGCAGCAACGAAAGCCAAACTCATGGGCCGGCACTGGTAAGAAGCAAAGGAGTTTATTCAAGTTGCTGGTGACTCGAGAAGATGTGTGGACTCCTGTCCTCAAAAACCTATCTTCATATCTCAGTGCAGGCGGAGCTTTTTATAGGGAGGGAGAGGGAAGCAGAACAAAGAGATAGGTGGAGGGACTGTGGGTGTGCAGGCAGTGTCCTTGAGTTGGCCATCTGGTTTTTGTTGGTGAATTCCTGTGTCTCGGCCAACTGTGCCATGCCAGGGACTTAAGGTCAGGCTGCTCCCTATGTTCACCCAGGAACTGAAACTGCTGGACTGTGACATATACTAAAATAATTTTTAACATGCAAGCTCTAGTTTTGGGAGAAAAAACCAGGTTGGAGTAACAAGCTGGGCTTAACATTTACTAAGATTAATATGGGTAATTTTATATAAATAAGTATGACATATTCATTCTCTGTTGCATAGTAACCTTTTAACATATTAGTCGGCATCACTAATAGGCAGTATTTCAGGGGCTGTAAAACCCAACACAAACTTTCTTTTTCTCCCTGTTTCTCCATAACTCTTCATTGAAAGATGTTCCTAGCTTAATTCTATTAATTATATCATGTCTTCCTTCTTTCCTGGGGGCATGTGATAATGGTATAGTTTTTTTTCTTACTATTATAGATAAGACTTGTGCTTTGAATTAACATGTTAGGAGTATTTTAATTCATTTGGGTAGATGTACTCACTTTAATTACTTCTCTGGATTTGCTACAATTCTAATAAATTTTTCTTTTAGAAAAAGATATGACATAACATTGTGTATTTATAATACTTCCTGAATGTTATTTGAAGATTGGAATTTTTGGTCCAAGAAAATGTGTTAGCAAAATACCAGCATGGACTGAACTATTTGGATGTGGTATTGAGTCAGTGGAAATGAAAACAATATTTATAATAAGCTGCTTTTAAGTTTGTTTTTTAAAAAAACAATTCTCCCACATTATGAAAACTTATTGGGATAGTCTCTGAGTAAAGTAATATTTCTATTTGGGGGAGGGATCAGTCTGTCCTACTTATTTTGTTGGTAGTTATAGTTTTAATAAATTGAGTTATTTCAGTTAAAGCTTTTCTTCTAAAGTGTTTGAACTGCATCATCCATTTTCCTTCTTACCCACTGTTTCTAACTGAGACAATGGAGGGAGGAAGAACTGTTTTTATTTAGTGATGAGGGACATTTGGTTGAAGATGATTATGGTGAACTCTGAGGTTGGACACCAAGTGGAGAAAGGAAGAGTCTTGGGGAGTTTTTGGGGTATTCTCTACATTACAGTCTTTGAGCTGGTAGTTAACTAAACCCTTTTATTTCCTTTTCAAAAAAAATCATTAGGCCAGGTATTTATTTAATTACAACATTAACCTTGATCCCTAGTGAATTTCATTCACTTAGTATTGGCCAATTTTATTCTCCTAGTAGCCGGCAGAAACCATTTTCTACCTTCATTTGTTTTCACATTGCTCTCTTCGTCATCAGGATGATGTGTTTGCACGTTGTCCGAGTGGGGTGTGAGGGCCCGGCAAGCCCCATCGTCACTAAGAGTTTCTGACCACTTGAGCCCGCTTGTCTTTTGCTCTGAACTTTTTGAAATCTGCTTTTCTTCCAAGATCTGGATCCATTTCTATGCATGTCCAGGATTCAGTTCCTGGTCTCCTGCAAATTTCCATTTTACCTTGTCGCTTTCTCTCAGGGTTTCCATCATTTCTACTTTACCAAGCAGTTATCCTCATTGGTTGGAAGTCCAGAATCATGGTTTTTCTCTCACGGGTTCATTCTGAGAGATAGAACTTGTCAGAGGACAATAGAGGATTTATCAGCAGAATATCATGAACAGAAGGTGTTCAGAAATTAGTGTCTCTCATGATAGCACTGTCTTATTCTGAGCCAATTTGATCATGTCTATAAAAATATGTTACCTGCCTCTTTAGTTTAGTGAGCACTCTGATTCCATAGCCACTAGTGTGATACTCTTTCTTCTTTGAAATCGCTTTAAATACACTTTCTCACATTTCCACCCTAGGTCGTGGCTTCCCGGACGTGTGCCTGTTTTCTTGTCCTATCACTTCCTTGAGCAGCCTATTTTCGCCGTACGTGGTGGAATGTCTGTGCGCCTCAGATCCAGTCAGTCAGGTTTCGATTGTGCCATCATAATTACCATCGTTTTTAAGGCTGCAGATTCTTTAGTAGCCATTCATCCTTTCTCATGTAGATGTAGACCTCTGAGGCCACATGCATGTGCTCCAAGCCTTTTTAGCTTTCGTGCCATCTCTTATGTTTTGTACCAGTCATCTCATTTCTTAGCATGAAGCTTAAGAAGATAGGGACTTTCCTGCTCCTTTGGATTAATGAAAAGATTTCTTCTTCTTCTTTGGGTTTTGGGGAAGGATGCCGTGCATGCTGACTTGCCTTTTCTCCATGTTTTCTTCATCTTACCTGTTCTCTGGCTTAAACTGACATCCAGAGCACCGCTGCATCCAACGTGTGCCTGGTTCTGTTATTGCTCATTGCCTTCCTCCTCTATTTTTCTAGTCTTCAGCTTCTGCTCATTGGGGTTGGTGTTTCATAGGATTACAGACATTATTGCTGCTTGTTGTCTGCCTTTTTATTTCTTGGCAAAAGATGAATGTTCATTCGGAACCTTTTTTTTAAATCCTCACCTGAGGATACATTTATTGATTTTAGAGAGAGAGAAAAAGGAGAAAGAGAGGGGGAGAGAAACATCCCTCCATTGCCTCCCATGCGCTCCCCAATTGGGCATTGAACCTGCACCTGCAACCTTTTGGTGTATGAGACGATGCTCCAACCAACTGAGCAACGCAGCCAGGGTCATTCGATGCCTTGTTGAAAGTTGACATGACTCAGAGAAAGAAGTCTGCCATGTGATTGCTCCCTCCTTCCCTCTCCCATGCCCTCACTTTGGGTCATGAAGCAGCCGGATTTGCAGGTGCACAGCCTTCTCCACTAGCAGCCTCCAGGGTTGGGCCATTTCTGTGGCTGTCACGGATGGAGGTTGTCACGAAAAAAAAAAAATAAATAAATAAAATAAGGAAGTTATTGCCTGGCAGCTCCTCTGTTCCTTTCTTTGCCTGAGATATAAATAGTACTTGCCAAGTAAAAACAAAAACATTGTCACCCAAAGATGAATTCTGCTCTTTCTCCGAGCTTTATTATAAAACTTCTCAGAATTATAAAGTAGGATGCGTGCAAGGCAGAGAAAGCAACCTTGGAAAAGAGAGTTCAAATCAATAATAATTAACATTTCCTAGCCTCTATTTTCCTGCTAATGACTGAAGACAAGTACTAATTAGAGAAGCCTGAAGTGTCTGGATTTTTTAGATGGACCAGATGGTGCCACATAAGATCTATGCACAGCGCCAAGGAGAAGTCTGGGTGGTTCCTAGCTACCTTGCTTCCAGCTTGACCTTGTCTGAGGACACCTGCGCATGCCCATTGCTTTGCACTGAGGCCTCTTCTTTGTCCCTTCTCTAACTCAGCCACTTGTGACTTTTGGAGGTGTGTCTCTGCCATCACTCGTGAGTGCTCTTACACACTTTTATTATTACTTTTTCCTTAACAAGTGCATTTTATTCATTTTTTCTTTTCAGATTTCTTTGACTCTTATGTTATTGCCTGATCTCACTAGATTTCCCCCATCTCTCTCTCTCTCTCTCTCTCTCTCTCTCTCTCTCTCTCTCTCTCTCTCTCGTTCTTTCTTACTGTTCTTTCTTGTGATCACACAAAACCAGCCCAGAAGCCTCAGCCCCTTCAGTGGGTAGCATTGAGATGGTCCTGCCTCTTCAGTGTTTTAAAAACTCTTTTCACAGGTTGTCTGAAAACATGTTTTCTCCCGTTGGTTTATACTTCACATTCTTTTCTTCCTTTGCTATGGAAGTCAGCCAACCAACTTGGAGAAAGCATTGGAATTTTCCATACTGTTGAGTGTGGATGAAGTTTGAACAGATGCTGCACGCGTACTTTACCATGTGTAAACCATCCTAACAGGAGAGCAAAGCCTGGGCCCGATGGGGTGTTACCCGATGCTGGGGTGTTACCCGATGCTGGGGTGTTACCCGATGCGTGCTTTTCATCTGAGTTGTTTTACCAGGGTCTTCCACTCGATTGCTGGGAAAGTCGTGACGCCGTTACTCTCAGTGAAGAAACTTTGTCTTAATTTGGTGTTGTTGTTGTTTTTTTGTTGTTGAAACTTTCTTTGGTGGAACCAGAAGAGAAGAGTAATTGGTTGCCATCAACGTTTGTGCTTTAAGTGAGAAGTATTAGTTTTTGTCTCTTTTCCTTGTATTTCTTGCCTCTGCTGAAGTGTCAAGTCAGGAAGACCAGTTAGGGAGCTGCTGCAATAATGCAAGCAAGAGCTCTGACCGGTTTGGCTCAGTGGATAGACCGTCGGCCTGCAGACTGAAAGGTCCCAGGTTCTATTCTGGTCAAGGGCATGTACCTTGGTTGCGGGCACATCCCCAGTGGGGGGTGTGCAGGAAGCAGCTGATCGGTGTTTCTCTCTCATTGATGTTTGTTTCTCTCTATCCTTCTCCCTTCCTCTCTGTAAAAAATCAATAAAATATATTTAAAAAAATAATGCAAGAAAGAGACAGAAGGCCCTGAGTTTTGGGAAGAGTGTTAGACATGGGGAATAACTCACATTATTTAAAAAAAAAAAAAAAAGGAAGCAAAAAGGATTTCTGAATATATTTCACAATCTTGTAAGTGCTTCAGAATTTAGAAACCACCATTTTTCTTTGAGTTGCTATTTTCTTTTTCACATGTGCTAGTTGGTATCTATCTAACTAATTAAGGAATATATCACACATCTCACTTATGTACTTTCTTGTTTTGGAAATTACTTACTTGATGTCTATTGCATCTTAAAAGAAAAAAAGAACATCGTAGGTTTCCTTCATTATAAAAGTAGAAGGGAAACAAAAATAAAACTTGTACTATCACTCGGAGATGATAATTATTAGTATTTCAGTGTATTCCCTTTCAGTTTTTGGTAGGTATGGAAATAATTTACACATAGGACCAAAGAGCCAACCATGAATTATGAGCTGTCATTAACTATTCATTATGTGGATGCACCAGATATATTTTACATTTGTCCTATCATTAACCATTTATTTATTTATTTATTTTTAAAATATATTTTATTGATTTTCCACAGAGAGGAAGGGAGAGGGATAGAGAGTTAGAAACATCAATGAGAGAGAAACATCGATCAGCTGCCTCCTGCACACCCCCCACTGGGGATGTGCCCACAACCAAGGCACATGCCCTTGACCGGAATCGAACCTGGGACCCTTCAGTCCGTAGGCCGACGCTCTATCCACTGAGCCAAACTAGTCAGGGCCTATCATTAACCATTTAGATTGTTTCTAACTCCTTCATATTTTAGCAAATGCTGTGGCAAATATCTTCATGAGTAGGAAGTCTTCATGTTTAGCCCCAGGATAATGGATTCTTGCACACATGAATTTTTAAAGTCAGGACTGGCTTTGAAGAGTGGAATAGAATAAGTGTAGAGGTGGGAATGGGCCCTAATGGCTGAGAGTTCCATGGCTGGTGGAGGTGGCAGGTGCTCTGCTTCCCTGCCTGCCTCACCTCTACCACCTGGTCACCAGCTGGGGAGGAAATGCCGGAGCATGGAGAGGTTCAGAGCACAGTGCTGGGGTCCCCTTGCCTCCCCCTTGACTCATTCTCAGATGAACGTCAGTGCACATCGGTACCCACTATTTCAGTTGAGATGCCCCCATGTTTCCTGGGAGATTTTGTTTGATTTGGGTCAAGATCTGTCTGTTTATCAAGGAAGATAGCTTTTGTCCTCCCAGTCCTGTTCCTTCCCAGCTGTTGGGCAGCAGGTCCACCTGCTAAAATGCCTCTTATAATCCCTGGCATGGGATTTTGCCCGCCAACCTGTGTGTGTGTGTATGTATGTGTGTGTGTATCATTACATTGTGTATGCAACCTAAGTTGGAAGTAAAGATGCATGTACTTCATTTTTTTTTTAAAGTAAAAAGTGTTCATTTTAAGCTTTCGCTACTTAATTAAAATGTCTTTTTCTCTTTGTGTAGGTTGAAGAAATTGTGGATGTTGGATCCTTTGCCCCAGAAGACATCCATATTCCTAAGATTTATGTACATCGCCTTATAAAGGGAGAAAAATATGAGAAAAGAATTGAGGTAGTTGACTTAGCTTCACTGTCAGCATTTCCGGGTCTGATTATCGGAGACATGTGTCCCGGGGTTCATTCCAGATAAGAGGGAATTAAAGCCTCGCAGGAAGCCTCGCTTTGGGTCTTAGTATGAGCTTCTCATGTACCCATCGTGAAGGGACATGGTCACCTGTGTTGTTGTCCAGCCCAACAGTGCCCAGTGATTCTGGTTTCCAGGCTCCTGTGAGTGTTCGGACTTAAGATGCATAGCTTTGCGTCTTCACTGTCCCTAGGGTAGAGAAGGATAAGCAGGTGTCCGAGGCTGGCCCCCTGCTGGACTGTTCATGTTTGATCATGCAGAAATGTCTGTCTATGTTAAAGTTGCTCTACGGTTTACAGGGTCCGGGAATAACCCCACTTCCCATTAGTGTTAGGCATTAGGCTCTAGGCAGCTGGTGGGCAGGAGATTGTGGCAAGGCATTATTTCATGTATAGTGAGAGCTGGAAGAGTGACCATCTGGACCAGCATGGGTACCAAGATTCATAAGTGTCTAGAGATCAGCAACAGAATAAACATGTATTGAGGGTATTAGGGAATCAGAGAGAGGCTATATTCTTTAGACGACAAAAAAAAAAAAAAAAAAAAAAAAAAAAAAAAGGCATTCTGCGATCCAAAACTGATATCAGCCAGACAGGGAGAAATTATGGAACATTTGCAAATAGGAACCAGAGTCTGTGTTAGGAGATTCAGCTTTGGAAACACTTTCCTGGATGGTTGCTGGATATGTCTGTGAGCCCTATGATGTGCTGGCAGCAAAACCAGTCCAGACTCTGCAGGTGGAAATAGGCTGTTGAGAGAGCAACACCTGGTAAACACACTCTGGCAGCCCCGCAGAAACAGAGTCCAAGTCTGTTCCTTTTCCCTTCGTTCCGGCTCAGTCCCCGAGCTCTGGAGGAGAATGCAGTTGCAGGAGTCTCGGGAGGTGGCAGTAGGAGCAGCCAGTGTGACAGGAGCAGGGGGGTTAATTGCTTCAAAGAGACAAAGCAAGTATATCTTGCCCTTATCTGACCTCTTTCCCTTATTTTCTAAAGAATTATTTGTGCGCTGGCCAGATGGCTCAGTTGGTTGGAGTGCTGTCCTGTGCACCAAAGGGTTGTGGGTTTGATTTCTGGTCAGGGCACATTTCCGGTTTGATTTCTGGCTGGGGTGCATCTGGGAGGCAACCAATTGATGTTTCTCTGTCACATCAATGCTTCTCTTGTTCTCTCTCTCTCTCTCCCTTCTTCTCTAAAAACATCAATAAGCATGTCCTTGGGTGAGGAGTAAAAAAAAAATTATTTCTGGGTATTCTCTTTTTAACTCCTTTATATTGCAGATTTGCCTCATAGTAGTAGTAGGAGAGAGTTCAATTTTTCCCTCAGTAAACTTTTGTGCTTTATAGTGATAAAAATCTAAAGTATACCTCAATTACGAATCATTTATTTCTGTTTATCTTAAAGCGTTTATCAACCCGGAAACAGGAAGATCTAAAAGCCAAATCCGGAAAACCTGGAGATAACGTGAGGGAGCGGATCATCAAGCGGGCAGCTCTTGAATTTGAGGATGGCATGTATGGTATCCTTTATCTTTGTGGGGCTGGCAAAGACAAGGCCCTCCTTTTTCTATATTCCTTAGGCTACCAGGCCTATTGCACGGCGATTCTTTTATAGGCCTTTGTAATTTTTAAAGCAGTTGATCAGTTTTTACAAAATGTGGCATATCATCTACAGATATCAAGTTTATGAAGTTGGCCTGCCCAAGTATGTGAGTTGGTTAAAGTGTCATCCTGATATGCCAAGATTGTGGGTTTGATCCCTAGTCAGAGGGCACACAAGAAGCAACCAATGAAACTGGAATTATAGTCCATTTGCCTTCTTGAACAAAATGGTGACCAAACATTTTTTTAGCTATTTTCTCATCCTATCTAATAAAAGAGTAATATGCAAATTAGGCATCACTCCATAACAAAGATGGCTTCCCCCATAGCCATAAGATGGCAGCGCCCAGTCCTGCTCAGCCCTGTCACTGAAGTGGTCAGGCCTGTTAGCCAGGCAGGTGGCGGGGAGGCAGGGGGCCCAAGGGGCAGAACAGGTGATCAGAGGGGGCTGGAGGTCCCCTGCCCAGGCCAGAGGCCTTAGCCAGAGGCCTCAGGCATGGGCAACGGCAGAGTCGGTGATTGGAGGGGGCAGGGGCAGAGCTGATGATCGGAGAGGTATGAGGGTGCCCTACCCAGGCATAAGGCCTGGGCCAGAAGCCTCAGGCCTGGGCAGGGGCAAGGCCGGAGATTGCAGGGACCTGGGCTCTGCAGAGTCAGCGATCGAAGGAGCAGGGGCAGAGCCTGTGATCACAGGGGTCTGGTCACTGGTGGAGCCAGCAAAGCAGGGGCCTGGGGGTCCCCTTCTCAGGCCTGCAGCCTTGGCCAGAGGTTATATGCCTGGGCAGGGGTGGAGCTGGGATTTGAGGGGTGGGGATGGAGCCAGTGATCGGAGTGAACTACAGAGGAAACACCTTTTCTGACCGCTCATTGGCTAAGTTCCCTGTATGCCACTGGTAATATTCTTAGTAATTTGGGTAATAAGAATCCAAAAAGGCTATCTAGGGCTTTTCCACCACACTTCTGGAGAGAAAAATGAAGGTCCACTGCTGGAGGGATAAGAAATGTCATATCTTGCCCTAGCCGGTTGGCTTAGCCTCACCCTGCTGACTGCAGGGTATGGGTTCAGTTCTGACCAAGGGCATGTACCTAGGTTGCAGGCTCCTCCCTGGCTAGGGCCTAGGTCAGGGCATGTGCAGGAGGCAATGAATCAAAGTCTTCCTTTCACTTTGGTGTTTCTGTCTTTCCCTTCTCTTCCACATTCTCTAAAAAAAATCAGTGGAAACATATCCTCAGGTGAGGATAAAAGAAAGAAAGAAATGTCATATCCTACGAAAGACACATCTTGAAAATGCCTAAAGAAAGTTGTCATTTTTTCATGGTGAAGGAACTGGAGTCCATGTCAATGAAAACACCTTGGTGGCTGCAATGAATGGCAGTGGCTACAGCAGCGGGGTGATGGGGCTGGTGGCTTCCCCTGATTAGCCTGGTTGCCTCCCACAAAGGGAGGCCAGACTGTGGCTTAGGCCTGCTCCCCAAGGGGATCAGGGGGCAGGCCTAAGCCGTCAATAGGACACCCCCTGAGGGCTTCCCATATGTGAGAGGGGGCAGGCTGGGCTGAGAACCCCCTGCCCCCCCTCGCAGTGCACGAATTTCATGCACTGGGCCCCTAATACACTATAGACTTCAGTGCAATTTGGCATTTGGCTAAATGTTTTGGGGATTGGAGCTTACCCAAGATGAGGGTTTTAAACCTCAGAAGTACTAGTTATAGCCAGTGCTATTTGCTTTCTCTATATTCTGACTTTTGCATACTTGTTGAAACATAAAATCCAACTTTTTTAAAAATTAATTTTCAATTACAGTTTACATTCAGTATTATTTTATATTAGTTTCAGGTGTACAGCATAGTGGTTAGACAATCATATACTTTATAAAAGTTTCCTTCTGATATTTCCAGTACCTACCTGGCACCATACATAGTGATTCCAATATTACTGCCTATATTCCCTCTGCTGGACTTCATATCCCCATGACTATTTTGTAACAACCAATTTGTACTTCTTGATCCCTTTGCCATGACTATTTTGTAACAACCAATTTGTACTTCTTGATCCCTTCACCCAGACCCCCAACCCTCTCCCAGCTGGCACCATCACTGTGTTCTTTGTGTCTATGAGTCTGCTTCTATTTTGTTTGTTCTTTTATTTTGTTCTTTAGATTCTACATATAAGTGAATCATATGGTGTTTGTCTTTCTCTGTAAGACCCAACTTCTTAACAGGCCCTTGTTTTCTCTGACAAAGGTCTCCTGAGTATCTTTTTTATGTCTGATGTTTTATAAGGGTGTTCAGTAAATGACTCAAATTCTGCTTTAAGTACTTTCTCTAATTTTTTTTTAATGCATTTTAATTATGATGTGTCTGAGCATGGGCCTGTTTGGGTTCTTCTTGCTTGGGGTTCTCTGTGCCTCCTGAACTTGTGTGACTTTTTCCTTTAACAGGTTAGGGAAGTTTTCTGCCATTATTTCTTCAAACACATTCTCTATTCCTTTCTCCCTTTCTGCATCTTCTGGCACACCAGCTATCCTAATATTGTTATGTTTCATGTTGTCCCACAGCTCCCTTAATCTGTCTTCCTGTTTTTTTCATTATTTTTTCTTTTTGGTTCTCTGATTGATTTTTTTCAACCCTGTCTTTGATCCTCAGCTTCCCCTAGTCTGCTGTGTATTCCTTCCAATGTATTTTTTATTTGTGTTATGTCATTCTTAATTTCCAACTGTTCTTTTTTCATAGTTACTCTATATTTTTTCTTGCTGCTGAGCATCTTTACCATCATTACTCTGAACTCTGTTTCAGATAAATTTATTATCTTCGTTTCATTTATCTCTCCGGAGAATTTTCTTGTTTTTTTCATTTAGGGGTTGTTTCTTTGTCTCCTCATTTTGGTTGTCTGTTTGGATTTCTGATTATGTATTAGGTAGATCCTCTATACCTCTCAATCTCTGGTACAGGACAGTGTCAAACACTGTTTCTGACTGTTAGAAAGTCTCAACGCCTATATTCCTTCCTATATTCCCTATGAGACCGCTTCTGTCTACAGACTGATAGGATCCCCCACCCAGGTAATCGTCCTCAGGAGTGGCAAGAGTTTTTTTCAACAGGACAGGGCAGTTGCTTCTGCCTGGAGGCTAGTTATTTTTAGTCTCTTCAGTGGCCTCATGGCAAGGTGTTTCCCAATAGGGTGCATCAACTGTCTTTTCCCCAGGCAAGGCCTCCTGTATAGCAAATGTCTGTGTGGGAAAGATGTCCTCTGCTGTGTGAGGGAATGACTCAGCCTAGGAAACGTGGGGTGTCTGCCTTCTGAGCTCTCACCCCCTAGTCCCCAGTCCTGGCTTCTGCTTACACAGCTTCAGTCCACTCTGCCCTCCCTCTGCCAGAGCACAAGGTGGGGGACTCTTATGAGGGAAATAAGACATTTTTGGAGGGAGACCAGCAGCCTGACTCTGTACCTAGTTAATTAGTATGCCTAATGCACATTCCTGTTAGCCTATAGCCTAGTCACTGCACCTGCCTTAATTATCTGGTTTTGCAAGACCTGTTTACTTAAATACTCATTTTATAGAGGCCATAAACCATGAACAATACACAATTCCTGGAGTGGATTATCAGTGCTGGTGCCAGGCCAGGCCTTTAGGTGTGGTTGCTCAGCACCCATCCCAACACATGGGGTTTTTTGCAAAGCCTGAGAAAGGTCCGGAAGTCGGATCCTTATTTGGGAGACAAAGAAACCAAAGGGTATAAAGAGAAAGCTTCCTCCATATTGGTTTGCTCAGGATTTGGAAACAGGCTCCCCTGAATCACGGTACTAGTACATCTGGAAGTAAATGGGTTTTTCCTGTATCTCAGAGTACTCCTGTGTGTGTATTTTCCAGTTACCTAGTAAATTCTGTAACAGCTCTATAGGGGATTTTGTGCATTGGCCCTTTAAGAGGGTGCCTGACTTTTCAGCTGTCACTGCCTGGCAGACAGCAGCCCGGCTGCTTTTCACAGGGAGATATTATGTGGGTACCCTTTTCAGTTCTGGTACTCTCTGCTGGGGGGCCCAGCTTTGGGACTAGAACCCAGAGTTATTAGTGGCAACCCCCCCCACAGCTGAGATATCTCTCCAGAATTTCACTTGCTGCCTGTGGGCGCCTGGCCAGCCCTTTCGCGCCTCCGCCCCTCGCCCCTCTTACCAGTTTCTATGCGGCCTCCACTTTCAGTCCTCAGGTATCAGGGTTCTCTCCTGCGAGTCTTCTGTTGATGATTCAGGAAAATTTTCTGTATTTTATTTGTAATTCCAGTTTGTTCTTGGGAGCATATCTGTGTTGCATCCACTTACTCTGCTGCCATTTTTAATCTTTTAAGTATTTTCTCAAAAAAGAGATAGAAAGAGATAATTAGTACAATGAGTGTTTGGATTTTGACTGCATTTAAATAACAGTGAGTGTTTGCCATTCTCGAGCAGTAGTGGACAACATAGTTGGCAGTTCTGGGCAGCACATCTTTTTTATCCTCTTTTTAAAATTAAATTTATTGGGGTGACATTGGTTAATAAAATTACATAGATTTGAAGTGTACAAGTCTAGAATACATCATCTGTATATTGCATTGTGTGTTTACCACCCAAAGTCCAATCTCATTCTGTCACCATTTATTTGACCCTTTTACCCTTTACACCCTCCCTCTTCTTCCCCTCTGGTAACCACAATACTGTAGTCTGTGTCTATGAGTTTTTGTTTGCATATCGCTGATCTGTTCAGACTGCTTGTATTGAGAGGCAAGACTGACCCCACACCATTTGGGTACATATTAAGATTTATCCTATTTTGATGTCTAAGGAAGAAGATTCAACACCCTCAGTTACTCTTTGAAAAAAAAGAATATTTTTTTTTCAAAGGGTAACTTTTTAAAACAGCTACTTTTTAAAAATATATATATTTTATTGATTTTTTTTTTACAGAGAGGAAGGAAGAGGGATAGAGAGTTAGCAACATCGATGAGAGAGAAACATCAATTCAGCTGCCTCCTGCACACTTTCTACTGGGGATGTGCCCACAACAAAGGTACATGCCCTTGACTGGAATCGAACCTGGGACAATTCAGTCCGCAGGTTGACGCTCTATCCACTGAGCCAAACTGGTTAGGACCCATCTACTTTTTATATGGTCTCAATTGTTTTCACTGAAACTTATGTCCCTTTCCCCCCTTGTGTTGTAGGGAAGACTCAGTCACCAGCGGATGTTATCAAAGTGACCCAAAGGAGATGAAACACTTTCATGCAGACATTTTGGTATTGTCAGAAAATTTTTAAAATTTAGAAATGGTAGCCCTTTTTAAAAATGTTAAGTCATCCTTATTTCTAGTTGGAGTTTTGAAAAGTCAAAATTTCTTTTAAACAAAGGTCAAGCTATGTTTAATAATAATATATCAGTCACAAGTCATAATACATCAGTCCAAACTTGCTGAGCATGTTCATGCAAACAGAATGTCTTACAGTGAAAATGACCTCTTGGCTAGACTTCTGAAGCTACCACTTGGATATATTTATGGGAAAGCATATCAGTGTTATTGAGAAAGCTGTGATTAATTAGTGATTTTATTTTTATCTTTAATTACACAAGTGACTAGAGGGTGATTGGAGATTGTGTTCAGTAATTACATTCAGAGCAAGGGCCTTTAAAGAAGGCTTGTCTTCGGGTTGATGTGTGTTGAAGATTTATGGCATAAATCTCTCTACCTTTTCCACGTTCTACCTTAACATCTTCTTTTCCAGCTAATTTGGGCATAGGAATCCCACTTCTGGCCAGCAACTTTATCAGCCCAAATATGACTATCCATCTGCAGAGTGAAAATGGAATCCTGGGTTTGGTAAGTTAGAAATTAAAGTTTTATTTATGCAGTCTTTTTTCCCCCTGCTCATCTTTTTTTTTTTTTTAATTTATCTTTTTTGGTGAAAGTATTACATATGTCCCCTTTCCCACCCTCCACCCCCCATTGACCGCCCTATAGCCTGGCACCATGCCCCCCTCTGCCCCCTGGCCTTCATCATTGTCTATGTCTATGCCTTATGCATATATGCATACAAGTTTTTTGGTTGATCTCTTCCTACCCACTCACCCACCTCTGCCTTCCCTCTGAGATTCCAAAGTTTGTTCCATATTTCTGTGTATTTATGTAGTCTTGATGGAGAACTAGCTATTCCATGTAGTGAAATCTTCTAAAACTGAGAATTGTTGGCTGAAAGTTCCAAGCCTTCCTTTTCTATTTGTTTATCAGCACGATAAAATATTTAACTTTCCCATACAGTGGTGGTCATTGTGAGTATGCAACGTTATATTTGCTGCAGTAGATGTCATTTCTTGACTGCAAGTTTTTTCACTGCTCCACCTTTATCAGGTAATAGGTTTCCATCTCCCCTGGTGCCTGCTTCAAAGGACTTCACAGTCTGCTCTTTTGTTAACTACTTTTAACTCTTGTGTGGCTGGACAAGAATGAAGGTGAACAAGTCTCTGTGAAATAAAATTCAGTAAGGCTCTGAGTGAAAACTGGATAGTAAGGTTTCTATGTAGGGCAGGGACATTTTTTTGGCAGTTGATTAATTCAGAAAGTCTTAGCAATTCTCATCAATTTGTTTTAAGGTCCTGTTGTCCCAAAGGGTAGAATTTTCTTTTCTTCAAAATTAACCTTCCAGGTGAGCTCAGTATTCTCAGAGAATTTGACCACCGTTTTCCTCAGTATTATAATGAAAAAAAATGCTTCCTGGATGACATTTTTAATTTAATTATTAACTATGGCAGAGGTTATTTATAGTCTTCCAATTTATAATATTCCTAATCTTTATTGTTCCTCAGTGGATTATAACTGTTAATGCAATAAAAATTATATATGTAAAAATGTATATCTGGTATTTATAATATAAATAATGATTATAAGCATAGAGTCAATACTGGTTGATTGAGGTAATAATCATGACCATTTTCAAAGACAAAAATGATATGTGTTTAGGTGAAATCAGATTCATATTGAAGTCAGAGACTTAGGCCCTGGCTGGTTTGGCTCAGTTCAAGTGTTGGCCCTTGAACTGAAGGTTTGCATGTTTGATTTTGGTCAAGGGCACTTTCCTTGGTTGCAGGCTCCATCCCTGGCCTTGATCTGGGCACCTATGGGAGGGAGGCAACCAATCATTGTTTCTCTCTCTGTGTCTCTCCCCCCTCCCCTCCCCTTTCACTCTCTCTAAAATCAGTGGAAAAATATCCTCTGGAGAAGATTAACAAACAAACAAACAAAAAAAGAAAAGAAAAAAGAAGACTTATATTGTTTGGGTACCTTAGGTTTTATCTAGAGTGACCAGTTCCCTCATTTTGAAGATAAGGGAAATAAGTTTATGTGAATTACCTAGGGCTCGTGTTTAAAAGGAAATTTACATAGGTCTAAATATTAGTTACCACTTCAATTTACTTAAAAAATAAAAATTTGGTCCCTTAGAAAGCCTGTTAAAATTTTACAGCCAATATGTCTTCATTCTTGATTATATCTTATGCCTTTTTCTTTTCTCTTTTCTTCCTTTTCTAATGAATATATGTTATGTTACAGGACTTCTTGCCCATTCAAGTAGAGATATCTTACAAAAATGCATACAAAATTTTTTAAAAACTTACTGAGAATAAGTGGGCAAAGAGAAAACAAAGGTAGCAACACTCAGATGTTTTGAACACTAAGGTTAGGACCCCAAATTCAAGCTTTTGGCTTCTGTATACCAAAAAGCTAAAACTTGACCTCTGTTGGTCTTTCTAGCCAAATAATGCAGCCATTTAGTTTATATTTGCTAAGAGGAAAGTTTATGAATAACATTGCTGCACAGTAGGGTGTGGATACTTTTTGTTTTATTCTCACATATTTCTGATAATTTAATATTACTTTCAAACTTTGATCATATTTAGAAAATATTTTTCATTTACTCATTCACGATTATTAGTGTAGGAAAGAGTAATCAATATGAGAAACACAGCCATGCAAATACCAGAATTATCTTTTGAAGATTCACCTCATATCTTCTGAAGATGATTTCCTGGAGTTTTTAGAGACGTTTATATTACAGTATTAGTGTTCAGTTCAGTGAGAAACTTCTGTTACTAACTGACATTGACTCATTTGTTTCATTTCACAGGGTCCATATCCATTCGAAAATGAAGTTGATGCAGATCTAATCAATGCAGGTAAACTCACTCATTACGAGTTTTCCAGTGTTTTCCTTGGTGTTGAGTTGGTTCTATTCCAAATATCAGTAAGGAGTTGAGCTTGCTTCTTTGTCTTTTCTTAGAGAGTAGCCACTGTATTTTTCATTGAGGAGGAGAGATGAGCTTTCCAAGTCCCATCTTTGCCTGGCTTCTTGTCAGAGGACTGTTTTTAGGGAGACTAAGCTCAAGGCAAAATTCTAGGTGGAGCTATCTCCCATGGTGAGAGCTCTGGTGGTTTAATTGGTTAGGGTCCCGCCTATAAATGGGGTATTGAGGAGTCTGAAGGGAGGGACAGTCGACAGGGGTGTGGACAGGATTAGGGCAACCAGGAAAGGATGATAAGATAGCATGGTGCAGGGAGTTACTATTATTACCCCTAGGAGGCCTTAAGGGGTAGCTGTCAGAGAGGGTCAGTCACCTAACAGAAACTATGGCCTTCGGTATGAAGAATTAGGACTGCTTAAACAAAATTCTTGCTGAATAACTGCAACAAAGGTTAGGAAACATAGCCAAGGACATCTCCCAGAAAGAACAGAAATACAGAGAAGGGAAAGAGCACAGCCAGGTTGAGGATGAGATGGGTCTCCTGCTTGTCTCCTCCACTGGGTCTCCTGCTTGAGCCACCCCTTCAATAATCCCAGGTTGAAATAGGACTGCACTCTCATGATGAGAAGAGTGTGGGTGTGGATCTACAGTGGCAAAAAGAAAAGAGCTGATGCATGGGGGTTTCTGTTATAGGAGCCACTTCCTGTCTTCTAGTCCTCATCAGAGTCAGAGAGCATCCTTCAGAGGTTCAAGGGTGGTGCTGAAGGGTGTGTCTGCCACTAAGTATGACCCAGTGATATGAGTAATAAATAGTTTCTTTGAATTTGGGACTCTGGCCTTGTCACCTCCTTGTTCCCACACTCAGATGCTTTACCTCTTATTATGAGCTCTTTGTGCAACTAGAACCTAGAGTCCATGCATTAGCAACCTGAAGGAGGAAAGCGGGTGGGAGGTCCTGGCCAGCGTCACTGCCCAAGCTGGAGGCACCACTGCCTCTGTGTTGCGGCCGATGGTTACCCTTCGCATGGAACTGCTTGTGAGAAGATAATTTTTACGCTATTCTTAGCCTGCTTGTCTTTACCCTTCTTTTACTCCTATTCACTCTATCCCCGAAAACGTATTATTCTTACTCCACATTCAAAAATAGTACGTGCCAATCTCAGAAGAGAAGGAAAATGAGCTGAGCTTAAAGGCCAGATGCCGAGAAGAATTGATGTTTGATTCTTAGAGAATTTTTGGAAGTAAAACAGCTTCTGGTTGAATAGTTGAATTAGTTAACATGACTCAATTCTGAAAGGCCCACTGTGAGAAAGCAATGACATTTAGCCAAGGCTGTAATTTAATTGTTCTGTACCCTTTAGTAGTTGTTCATTGATCTGTGAAAATATTTGCTTCTTGGCTTAATTAATTTATGATGTTAGTGAGTTATTTGCAAAATGAATAACTCCATTTTCTAAATTTCAGGCTTGAGTTCATGAAACCCACTTTCCTTAGAAAAATAGTTAATCTTTTCTAATGACATTGTTGGATGGTAGGCGTTTCTGATTGAGTTTAAAAGTAGCTCCATCCTAACAAAGCCACCGGTTTTCTATTTCAACTTCTGAAATGTCACATATAATCTTAAACTGCTTTGTAAAACAGTAATTCAGTGCTTTTGGGAAGCTAAGCTGCAAATCAGTTTAATAATATTCTAACTCTTTCATCAAAGTCCTCTTTGGGATTTATGACGCTTTAGATTTTGGAGCTGTCCAAATTAGGGAGGAAAAGCTTTGAGCTAGAGAACCCAGAATATAAATGATCAGTTTCCTCAACTCCTCAAATTTGAAAATTACCTGAGAGATCAGCCCATTGTTTGTGTTAATTTGAAAGGATTAAAAACAAAACAAAACAAGTTCCTTGAAATGAATATAGAATTAAGTGTCTGGGTAAAATCAGTGCATGAAATTTTAAAATAATAATAGAGCTATTTCTAAGGCTCCTTTTTTTTCTAAATAATAATCTCAGATGACTTTGTAAAAACAAATCACCACTTCTTTTTTTTTAAATTTATCTTTATTGTTCAGATTATTACAGTTGTTCCTCTTTTTCCCCCCATAGCTCCCCTCCTCCCATTTCCCACCCCAATTTCTGTCCTTGCCCCCCCACTGTCCTCATCCATAGGTGTACAATTATTGTCCAGTCTCTTCACGCACCCCAACACCCTTAACCCCCCAAAATTGTTCGTCCACTCCATTCTATGCCTCTGATTCTATTCTATTCACCAGTTTATTCTGTTCATCAGATTTTTTATTCACTTGATTCTTAGATTCACTCGTTGATATATATTTGTTGTTCATAATTTTTACTTTCCTTTTTCTTCTTCCTCATTCTCAAAGGATACCTTTCAGCATTTCATATAATACTGGTTGGGTGGTGATG
>PVJC01022243.1:7044-27639 GCA_004026665.1 Murina feae | reverse complement strand
AGAGTGCGGTTCTGAATTATAGGGGAGGAGGCGAGCCCCGGAAGGGTGGGGACGGGAGTTCGGAAGAGGGTAGCCAGGTGGGGGCCTGAGTCTAGGTGCTTCTGCTTGGCCTTCGGGTCGGCTCCTTCCAGTCCCCTCCCGACCCTCGCCCGTTTCCTGCGTCCCCTGCGGCTGCGGCCGGCTTATCCTTTACTCGGCCACACTTGTGGGGCTGGAATTGGGGTGGGGAGCTCGGGGGACGGTTTCTTCTGGATCGAGGGGCTGCGACCGCCCAGCAGCTGCCCGCGGGGAGCCCCCCCCGCGCCCCCGTGGATGGACCGGGAAGTCGAGCCTCGCTGGGCCCCGCCGGCCTGGCTCCCGCGGCCCCGTCCCTCGGTGGCGCCCGCGCCTGGAAGGAAGCTCCCTCCTTCGCCTCCTTTCCCCTCCTTTCCGTCGGCCTTCGGGTCCCTGCGCCTCGGGCCCGGCCGGCCGGCGTGGTGACGACTCCAGGGCCGCCACGCGGCGGTCTCGGCGACTCGGAGAGCAGCGCCGGCGGCTCGAGCGCCTGGGCCTGCGGCTGGCACCACAGGCCTGCCCCCCACACGGGACTCGGGGGACAACCCGCCCTCCCCGCGCCCGCAGGGCGCCGCTCGGGGCTCACGGTGACCTTCCCGCTGGGAAAGGGGTCCCCGCGACGCCCTCCTGTGTGCGTTCCCCGTCGGGAGTGGACTTTTCGTTTTGATCCATTTCAAACCTGCGAGTTCCAGGCTCGCCTCGCGTTTGGGAACAGCGTCTTGAGACGCGCCCCTCCCGCTCCCTCTGCGCGTCATGGACACGTCGGTTCCTTTGGAATTGGCGACTTCGCTTTATAACTTTTTTTTTTTGCTTTATTACTATTTTTTAAATGCGATATTTTACTTAGAAGTGTGCTTTTTAAAAGGTGCAGCGGTCGACAACAACTGCTCTGACTCATAGAAAACCGATTCCTGGTGCCGCCGGGACGCAGGGCGATTCTGCTGGACGTGGCGCAGCCCCCGGCCTCTCTCCGGGCGGTTCCCGCCTGTTTCGGCCCGCACCTCCGTGCCCTGAGGCTCTCGCTGCGACATCGGGTCGAGTCCTGGAGGCCGCTTGGCGGGGCAAGGAGGTCGTGCCTCCCGCGCTGAGGTGTAGGCTCCTCCCGCAGCGCGCGCCGCTGACCCTCCCGGACGCGCCGGGCCTGCGCGGTGGGCGCCATGCACCCGGGAAGAGGTGCCGAGCGAGGACGCTGGTGGCGTCTCCATCCCGGCAGGTGCCAGGCCCTCAGCGCGCGGGGGTCGGATCGCTGCCAACCTGAATCCGCGGGCAGCCTGTGTGAGGGCCCTCCGCCACGCGCGAGGAGAGCTCCCTGCGGGGGCCAGGTCTCCGCAGCCTCCTTTCCCTTTTCTTTTCCTTCTTTGCACTCCCCTGTCCCGATCCCTCCTCCATTTACTCCCTCTTCCTTCTATTAACTCGTCCTCCCCGCCGTCACCTCCTTCTGCCTGTCACTCTCCTTCCCCTCTGCTCCCTCTTTCCCTTTCCCTGCTTTGTTTTGTGTTGTTTTAATCAGAAGGACACCGAGCCGTAGTGCGCCTCCTAATCATAAAGGGAGGGGCCTCGCACTTACAGCACCCCTCCCCACCTTCCAGTGCCGGGTGCAGAGCCCTTGAAGGTTCTGTGGACTGTTTTACTTGGGCCAGGACAACCTCCCAGCCAGCAGGGTGGCCTGGGGGCCAGGCCCCAGTTAAATGAGGGGTCCTAGTCCCACCTCCCAGCCAGGTGAAGGGGGGGGCACTGCACCTTCTTCCCGGGATCTTCCAGAAGCAGCGGGGAGGCTAGATCACATTGCCTGTTCAATCCCGGACTCACTTGCATCTCCTCGGGGACACAGAGGTTCCTTCTCCAACTGAGAATGGGGGTGGGGGGTGGGAGGGCTGTAGCGGGAAACAGAGAGGCCACAGCCGCCTTGTCCCTCACCAGCCAGGCCAGGACCAGCCTCTGGGTCCTGGGATCCCTGCTGGTCTGAGCAGCAGGAATTAGCCAGGAGCCTGGTGCCCCATCCAGAGTTACTGGTCTTTCCTGCCCCCTCCTCCCCATCACACCTGTGCTTTCTGCACCTTCTTGTACCTGCTTCTCAGTGCCGGGTGCCAGAACAGGCTCAGAGGCCCTGCTCACAAATGCCCAAGTGCCATGCAGAGCACACAGGGGACCCCACAATGAGCCCAGCACCTCAGGCTTCAGATTCTTTTCTGCTACTGGCCTTGAGCAAGGCCATTCCCTGACCAAGCCTCCGTTTCCCCCATATGAAAAGAAGGCGAGGGTAGACTGGATATCCTCCTTGCCAATTTTAACAGACTAGTTCAGGGGTCACAAAACTTTTTCTGTAAAAGGCCGGGAATATTTCAGGCTCTGTTGGCTGCACATTTCTGTTGCAGCAGCTGCACTCTGCTGTTAGTGTGAAAGTAGCCAGAGGTAATGTGTAAATGATGAGTGTGGCTGTGTTTCCATCAGACTTCACTTATGTACAATATTACTTGAATTTCATGTAATTTTCACCTCATGAAATGTTGTTCTCATTTTGATTTATTTCAACCATTAAAAATATAAAAACCATTCACAGATCATAGCCATATAAAAGCAGGCAGGGGGCCCAGCCAGGGTGGCTCAGTGGTTGAGCATGGACCCATGAACCGGGAGGTCACGGTTTGATTCCAGGCCAGGGCTCATGCTGGGTTGCTGGCTCAATCCCTAGCAAGAGGCAGCTGATGGATGATTCTCTCTCATCATTGATGTTTCTGTCTCTCCCTCTCCTTTCCTCTCTCTGAAGTCAATAAAAACATTAAAAAAAAACAGGCAGTGGGTCATAATTTGCCAACTCCTGGTCTAGATTTATTTTTCCTGGTTGCACAAATAAATGCACTTACATATCGGAAGAGTTACCTTAGCTAAAATTGTTAGAATTAATTTTTTTTCACAGTATCAGGGCCTCCGAAACATGAATCATCTGGTACATTCCCTACTCCCATGTCTGAATTCTCAACAATTTAATATCATCCTGATACTAATATACCTAAACACTGGGCTGGATGCTTTACACAACAGTCTTTGGAGTAGAGATTGCTCACCCCAGTTTCCTGCTCCTTGCACTTTCTAGGTGACAGGGTGCTCACTCCCTTGAAAGGCAGCCCTCATAGACTCTGAGGCTGCTGATAGCCTAGTGACTGGCCAGCAGCCCGGAGAGATGAAGGCCGCTGTGGATGTGTGTACTTCCTCTGGGCCAGTCCTTCCTATCTCTTCTCAATTCCATCTACATCCTCTCCAGCTGGTGAAATGTGGATGGACCAAGGGGCCATGGCCTTGATTTTCTGGGAGTTTCCCAAGTCTCTGCAGGCCTTTGAAGCTGCCATGTGACAAATCTTGCAAGAAATAAGCAAGGGGAGAGAATAAGACAGAAACATGGGTGTTATAAATGTGCTACTTGCTAAAAGCGTTTCCAGGAAATCTTTCTTACTTGGATGCTTCATCCCCATCTGCATCCTCTAAGGTTCTTGTGCCCTCTGCTGGCCAGATTGAGTCCTGCAGGCTCGCTCAGACTATTCTCCTTTAAAAGGAAAACTCACCCAGGACTTTCTCTCCCCTTTATGTACCAGACAGCTATAGAATGTGAGAATTCAAGAAAAAAAAAAAAGCATTTTGTATGTCCTCAAAGGGTGAGACAGACAGATGTACTCACAACTGACAGGAAAGTTGTGCGATGGCAGACACAGACACGGAGAGCTCACGACTCCTGGAGGGGAACACTCCTGGTGGGCTGGCCGCTCATGTCCGTTGTTAAATATTCGGATACTTTTAGCGGCAGCCTCCGCTGCCTGCAGAGGCATGACGGTCCCATGCCCCAAGCTTTTCCTCACGGTCCATGGAGAGGTTTGCTGGCTCCTGCTGCTGAGAAGGGGAGTTTGCCAGTCCAGTTACAGGCTGAACACGCAATCCTCAACCCGTTACAGCCCAGGAAATACCTGTGGAGCACCTGGGCATGAGTTGTACCGCCCCCTTGTAAGTATCTTCTTTCATCTCAGGTCTTGTGAGAAGACACCTTACCCTCAATTTATAAGCAAGAAGAGAGGGGCAACTAATTTTCCCAAGTGGCAGAGCCAGGGTTTGAGCTGATGCTCCCTCCATAGCACCACAGTGGGCTTTTGGGGTCCTTCCCCATTTTCTCTCCAGCCCTGATTGCTACTGAGGTCCAGACTGATAGCTCCAGCTGCCAGAGGTCAGTTCCAGCCAGTGTCTGTGGACCCACCACACTTACTGTGTCCAAAGGTGGGCTCCCCAGCTCTTGCCTCTCCCAGGCTGCTGTTCCTGCTCCACATGCCTGGGCTAGTGGGAGAGCGCAGCTGAAACAGCCATAGGTATGAACATGCCTCACTGACCACTGACTCGGGAGGGCTCTGGGAGGCAGGGCCTGTTCCTACCAGAGCACACCCAGTAGACAGGGCATCCCCACTGGGAGGGCAGGGTAGCCAGGCTACACAGTCCCTTGCATAGGCTGGCCCCAACCCAGGCCCATCTCAGCTGCCTAGGAGAGCAGATTGTCCAGGATAGCGGGTGACGAAGGTGCTGGTTTTGAGAAGGACAGGCTGACCTGGGAACCCAAGGAGGAGTCAGGGAACGCAGGGGCAGAGGCAGCTGAGTGCCCATCCTCAGCTGCCTCTGCCTCTGCAGGTATGCACAAGGAGGCTGAGGAGTGTCATGTGTCAGGGCTGGGAAGCTTTCTATAATATGGAGCTCAGAGTGGGTCCAAGACCTTCTGGGAGGTCAGGACAGTCAACCACTTTGAGGTGAAAGGCTTATGTCTCAGAAAAAAGGTTGTTCCCAAATGGCTTGGCATTCGATGGTGCCATAGCAGCTCACTGTCTACCAGGGAGTCATAATTGTAGACCCTCCTGGTGCCTAGAGACAGCTATCAGAGTCCTGGGAAAGGTCTGGGGACCTCGGCTGTAACCACATAACTCCTGAGAGTGTCAGCAACTGTGTGAGTGGCACTTCCTGCTTGTGCAGTACACAACCTACACAACTGTGTCCAGCCAACTGTAGAACCAAGTAGGGTCGAAAAGACTGTTACTCCGTTCTAGGACAGTCTGCATGCCCCTTTCTCAGGTGGTAAGCCACATGTCGAAACAAGGGAGGGAACATATCCTGACATGTGCACTTCATGTTAACAACCTACCTTAATTGCCGTAGCTGGTTTGGCTCAGTTGACAGAGCATCAGCCTGTGGACTGAAAGGTCCCAGGTTCGATTGCTATCAAGAGCAGATTGTGGGCTCGATCATCTCCAGTTGGGGGCGTGCAGGAGGCTGCTGATAAATGATTCTTTCTCATCATTGATGTTTCTATCTTTCTCTCCCTCTTCCTTCCTCTCTGAAATCAATAAAAACATTTAAAAAAACACCTACCTTAATTTGGAAATCTAGTGCCTTGCTGTTCTGTGTTCCTTTTACTCTGGGAGTTCTGGGATGGGAAGTGTGGCTTGTCAAATTCTAAGGCTGCCCCCTGGTGTCAGCCCTGTGTAATCCCTCCCCTGGAAAGTGGGCCGACCTATCCTGTGATCCTGTTACCTCAGCTGGAAAAAAGAAAAGGGAAAGAAAAAGTTTTTGCTAATTAATTGAGGTCCCTAAGGGGTTGGTGTTGAATTGATCTGAAGGGAGATTATTCTGGACCTGACCTGAGGCAAGGAGCCTTTCAGAGGGACCGGGGCCTCCCTGACGTCAGCTTGGTTCTCTGTAGGCTTCCATGAAAGCGGCCACGTTGGAGAAACCCTCTACAGGGGCCCAGGGCCAGGATGCCTGGGCAGCCTCCAGGAGCTGAGCACAAGGAACTTTCTACTGGCAGCCCAAGTGACTTTCCAAGTGGGCCGGTACTCCCTGGGCCTCCTGACAAGACCACGCCCCAGCCAGTGCCCTGTCACTCTGTGAGACCCGAGCCGAGCACCCAGCTAAGTGCTTCCTGGACTCCTGGCCACGGGCACCCTGAGATAACAAATGTGTGCTGTTTTAGGCCACTACACTCGCGGTGATTTGTTTTGCCCCCAATAAGGGGGTTGTACACTGGCCAAACCTGACTCCTGCCTACAGGAGAACAGGACTCCACTTTGGGAACCTTTGCCCTTTACTGTGACCCAGGAGCAGAGCTGGGAGTGCGCCTGCTAAGGGACTATGACCTGCCTTTGTCCCCTCAGCACGTGCCTGCTGATGCCTGAGGAGGCCCCTTGGGCAGGAAACTGGCCGCACTGTGGGCAGGTCCTAGGTGCTGCTTCCTCACCTGGAGTGAAAGGGCAGGAGAGACGGGAGTTAATTCTGGTTATGCTGTGTCCTCATGTCTTGCAGCTGCCGTCTTGCTGTGATTAAGAGTGAACCCAAGGAAGACCCCACACATAGAGGGTGGCTGTCCCCAACCTTTCCTGAGGCTGCAGAGGTAGTGGTGGTGACACAGACCAGGGAGGAGGGGCGTCTGGCTACTCTTTCTCCCTCCCGCCGCCCCCATGAATTCTCTTGGGTTCTGGGAGACAGGACAGGATAGCAAATGGAATTCAGTCTCATTCTCAGATGCTGGGTCTGGTGCGCTGGGGCCAGCCTGCTCTCCTCACCCCCACCACTCCAAACCCCACATCTGGAATTTGCTCAGGGGCCAGCTCTCAGGCTTCTCACCCTATTCTCACGGCAAATGAATGGCCCAGGGGAGGCCTCTGCTCCCTTCCAATGACACACTTCAGTGGGTTCCGGTCTCTGCCGGCTGCACCTGGATCTGGGCTCCCAGAAGGTACCTGATGTGGCTTGTGTGGTGGGACCTTCCTGCCGCCTGGTCAGCATGGCTTTGACACACAGCTGGCCCTCGCTGTCTTCTTCTCATGCCTCAAGTTAGGGAAAGCAGGGCCACACTGGGTGAGTGGCAGCCTTGGCTAGTTTCCACCAGGGTACAACTGCAGACTGTGAATGACCAGAGAGCACAGCACTAATATCGCATCAGAGTGGGAAGTCCCTCCTTTCCTGCTATTTTTAAAATTTTTACTGACTATCATAATTCCTGTCTCAATTTGCCACTGGGGTGGCTTCTCTCTCTTCTGAGTGGATGAGTCCTGTCCTGGCCTGATGGCACCAGGCAGGCGGCAGTGCCCATGCATACAGGACAGTGTTGTGTTGTAACTGGATTCATCATAATAATGAACTACTTCACACTTCTGGTAATATCGGGTGTTTTTATTACTTAAGATCATATAAATTTTAAATACATTCATTTAGTATGAAAACCATTTTCATTTAAAAGAAAAAAAAGAAACTGATGAATAGCAGCCCAGGTGGTTCATAAGGAAACAGCATGATCATGGAGGTGGGTGATCTGGGGCACTGGCCTTCTCTGTGCCTCAGTTTCTCCCACTGAGAAAGGAGGGTATTCACAGAGCCCTCAGCTAGCACTTTAAATAGAATTGTGTTTGTTCAGTAAAACTGACGTCTGGGATCAGAACCGGCACAGTGCACCCTCTGAGCACAGACTGGCAAAGGCCTCCCAGCTGAGCTCACCTTGCCTTTCTGATGCTGAACAAATCTAGCTGAACACAACCCCTTGGGAGGAGCCCTGCAATAGTGTGAGACAGCGGGTCCCAAGTCAGTGCCCTGGAGACTGACATCAGGGCCCAACTCAATGTCCACTCGCTTCCCAACAGGCAGAAGCAAAGTGAACCTGCCTGCCAGGTGGCAGCCAGAGGACCATTGGCAGGCCGGAGCACTGCTTGGGAAGCTTGGGGCTTCAGAGGCTGGCCCCCCTCCTGAGAGCTGACCTGGACAGGTGTGAGGTGTGCTGGGTGTGGGAAGGGGCAGAGCTGGAGGAGACTGCAAAAAGGCTGTGGTTGTTCTTGAACATTGACAGTCCTGGGAGTCAGGCACAGCCCCATATGACATCTGGCTGTGAAAAACAGCGGGGATTCTGTCAGCCTGGGAGAGATAGGAGTCACCTAGAAACCCGGGCACCCTCTTAAAGGGCCAGCACAAAACATCTCATTCTCGGATACTCACCCTGGGCTCTGAAAGAACGGATGGAAGCAGACTGCAGTTGTGTGTGGACAGAATGGGCTGTGTGGCTCTAAGAAAGGAACTGAAGGGACAGCCACCAGGGTCCCTGTGCTGAGTCTCTTTTCCACACCACCCACAGACGCCATCTTTCGTGGGTTGAGCACTCCGCTCCATGATGCGCTAGCCTCACCTTCCAAACTCCTTGTGGCCTTATCCTGCCAAACTTGGCCCCTGCATACGAGTCAGCTGGCTGTGGCCAGCCGGGGCCCTTGGTGCAGACTTTCTTGGAAGTCTCTTAAGGAAGTCTGGGCAGACTCTGGGAGAGACTGAGTTGTGTGGCTCTAAGGCAGGGTCCATTTTCCCCTCCCACATCCAACCAGTGCTACCATTCCTTCACACAGCCAAATCTTGGTCTGTTTGGGCCTCATAAGTTCTGCTGTCCGCACATAGACAACTCCCTGAAACCCCATCCCATCACAAAGGTCCAAGGTGGAAGCTGGCCTTGGTGTACCCTGAGACTTTTAAAAAATCTTTATTGTTGAGAGTATTACAGAGTATTTCCTCCCCATTGCCCTACTCCACCCAGTTCCCACCTCACCCCAGGACTTCACCACCCTATAGTCTATATCCATAAGTAATATATATATTCATATAAGATCTTTGGTTAATCTCTCTCTCACCTCCTCTCTGAGATTTGTTAGTCTGTTCCATGTTTCCATGCGTCTGGATCCATTATATTTATCAGTTTATTTTGTTCATTAGATTCTTTGTTCATTTATTTTAATTTTTAGATTCAATTGTTGATAGATATTTATTGCCATTTTATTGTTCATAATTTCCTCCTCCTCCCCCTCCTCTTCCTTCTCTCTCCTCCTCCTCCTCCTCTTCTTAAAGAGTACCCTTCAACATTTCATGTAACGCTGATTTGGTGTTAATGAACTCCTCTAGCTTTTTCTTCTCTGTGAGGCTCTTTATCTTACCTTCAATTCTAAATGACAGCTTTGCTGGGTAGAGTAGTAATTGTTTTTATTAAATCTTTATTGTGGAAAGTATTACAAATGTCTCTTCCCCCTCCCCCATTGACCCTTCTAGCCTGCCCCCACCATTTATTGAAGAGACTGTCCTTGACTCCATTGTATACTTTTGCCTCCTTTGTCAAGTATTAATTGCACATAATGGCTTGAGTCAATTTCTGGAGTCTCTGTTCTGTGCCATTGATCTATATGCCTGTTCTTGTGCCGGTACCAGGCTGTTTTGATTACAGTGGCTTTGTAGTATACTTTGATATCTGGTATTGTGATCCCTTCAATTTTGTTCTTTCTCAAGATTGCTGTTGCTATTCATGGTCTTTTTTGGTTCCATATAAATGTTTGAAGTATTTTTTTTCTAGATCTGTGAAATATGCTGTTGGTATTTTAATAGAGATTACATTGAATCTGTAGACTGCTTTGGGTAGTATGGACATTTTAATGATGTTCTACCAATCTATGAGCATGGTATATTTTCCCACTTGTTTATATCTTCCTCTATCTCTTTTTTCAACATCATATAGTTTTCCAAGTACAAGTCTTTTCCCTACTTGGTTAAGTTTATTCCTAAGTATCTTATTTTTTTTATTATAATGGAAAATGGGATTATTTGATTAGTTCCTTCTTCTGAGAACTTATTATTGGAGTATAAAAATGTCATTGATTTCTGAGTGTTAATTTGGTATCTGGCTATATTACCAAATTCATTTATTAAATCTAATCATTTTTGGTGGAGTCTTTAGGGTTTTCTATATATGCTATCATTTCATCTGCAAATAGTTTTCCTCCTTTCCAATTTGTATTCCTTTCATTTCTTTTTCTTGTCTGGCCACTGTTGCTAGGACTTACAGAACTATGTTGAATAAGAGTGGTGAAAGCAGATATTCCTGTCCTGTTCTTGTTTTAGGGAAAATGGTTTTCAGTTTTGCCCATTGAGTATGATGTTGACTGTAGGTTTGTCATATATGGCCTTTATTATGCTGAGATATGTTTCCTCTATTCTCACTTTGCTGAGAGTTTTTATTAAACTGGTATTGGATTTTGTCAAATGCTTTTGCTGCATCTATACAGATGATCATGTGATATTTGTCTTTCAACTGTTAATGTAATGTATCATGTTTACTGATTTGCAAATATTGTACCAACCTTGCATCCCTGGAATAAATCCCATTTGATCATGGTGTATGATCTTTTAAATATATTGTTGTATCCAATTTGGTAATATTTTGTTGAGGATTTTAGGATCTCTGTTTATCAGGGATATTGGCCTGTAATTCTCTTTCTCTGTAGTGTCTTTATCTGATTTTGGGATTAGGATCATGCGGGCCTCATAACAAAAGCTTGCAAGCATTTCTTCCTTTTGGATTTTTGAAATATTTTGAGGAGGACAGGTATTAGTTCTTGTTTGAATGTTGGTTAAAACTCCTCTATGAAGCCATCTGGACCAGGGCTATTGTTTGCTGTGAGTTTTTATTATTATTGCTTCTATTTCATCAGTTGTTATTGGCTATTCAGGTTTTCTGATTCAGGTTTGGGAGATTGTATTTTTTCAGGAACTTGTCCATTTCATCCACATTGTCCAGCTTGTTGTCATACAGTATTTTCTTATAATCCTTTGTATTTGTATGGTGTCAGTTGTTACTTCTCCACTTTCATTTCTGATTTTATTTATTTGTGTCCTCTCTGTTTCTTGATAAGTCTGGCTAATGATTCATCAATCTTTTTTATTTTTTCAAAGAACCTGCTCTTGGTTTCATCTATCTTCTGTATTGTTTTTTTTGATGTGTTTTTGTTTATTTTTTGTCTCTATGTCATTTATTTCTGCTCTCATCTTTATTATTTCCTTCCTTCTACTTATTTTGGGTATTTTCTTGTTCTCTTTCTAATTCTCTAAGTTATAGGGTTAAATCATTTATTATTATTTTTTCTTGTTTTTTTCAGATAGGCCTCTCGTGGTATGAACTTATCTCTCAGACTGCTTTTGCTATGTCCCAGAGATTTGAGGTTGCTGTGTGTTCATTTTCATTTGTTTTTAGGAAATGTTTTATTTCTTTCTTGATCTCATTGGTAACCCATTCATTGTTTAATAACTTGTTATTTAGCCTTTGTGTGTTTGAATGTTTAGTGCTTTTACTGTAATTGATTTCTAATTTCATTCCACTGTGATCTGAGAAAGTGCTTGATAAGATTTCAATCTTCTTGAACTTGTATGACTTGTTTTGTGTCCTAACATGTGGTCTATCTTGGTGAATGACCCATGTACACTTGAGAATATATAATCTGCAGCTTTGGGATAAAATGTTCTATAAATGTCAGTTAAATACATCTAATCCAGTGTGTCATTGAGAGTGACTCTTTCACTGTTAAATTTTGTCTGGAAGATTTATCCAGCAAAGTCAGCAGGGTGTTAAAGTCCCCTGCTATGACTGTATTCCTGTCTATCTCTCCCTTAAAGTACTCCAGAAGTTTTGTTTTATAGTCAGGTTCTCCTATATTGGGTGCATGTTTACCAAGGTTATATCATCTTATTGGATTGATATCTTTAGTATTACATTGTGACCTTTGCTATCTTTTAAAGTCTATTTAGTCAGATATGGTACTGCTACCACAGCTTATTTCATTTCCACTTGCCTGGAACATTTTTTCCATCCCTTCACTCTCATCTTGTGTGAGTCTTTTGTTCTGAGGTGGGTCTCTTATAGACAGCATATAATTGTTTTTGTATCGATTGAGCTACCCTATGTACTTTGATTGGAGAATTTAATCAATTTACATTTATAGATATTATTGGTGGGTCTTATTTATTGCCATTTTAATTCTGTATGCCTAGGTTTCTCGCTCTCGCTCTCGCTCTCTTTCTAATTCTTCTTCTCATTATAGTAGTCCCTTTAGCATTTCTTGTTATGCTGATTTGGGGCTGATAAACTCCTTTAGCCTTTCTGTCAGAGAAACTCTTTATTTCACCATTTATTTTGAATGACAGCTTTGCCGGATATAGTAATCTTGGTTTCAGATCCTTGCTATTTATTACCTTAAATACTTCATGCCATTCCTCTTCTGGCCTGTAGAATTTCTGATGAGAAATCAGTTGACAGCCTTAGAAGAGCTCCTTTGTAGGTAACAAATTGCTTTTCTCTTGCAGCCTTTAAGATTCCCTCTTTGTCTTTAATTTTTGGCATTTTAATTATGATGTGTCTGGGCATGGGCCTGTTTGGTTTCTTCTTCCTTGGGACTCTCTGTGCCTCCTGAACTAGTGTGACATTTTCCTTCAATAGGGAAGTTTTCTGCCATTATTTCTTCAAAATGTTCTCGCTAGCTTTCTTCCCCTTCTGGCACACCTATTGTGTGAGTATTGTTATGTTTCATGTTGTCTCATAACTCCCTTAACTGTCTTCCTGTTTTTTTAATGGTTTTTCTTTCTTTTTGATTATCTGAATGATTTTTTTTCTAACCTGTCTTCTAAGTCACTGATCTGATCCTCAGCTTCCCCTAATCTTCTGTGTATTCCTTCCAATGTGTTCTTTACTAGTGCTAGGCATTTTTTATTTCTGACTGTCCTTTTTTCATAGTTACTATATCTTTTTCAGATTGTTGAGTATCTTTGCCATCATTAATCTGAACTGTATGTCATGAATTTTTATCTCCATTTATCTCTTCTTCTGGGGAATTCTCCTTTCCTTTCAGTTGGGGGTTGTTTTGTTATCTCCCCATTTTGACTACCTGTCTGGCTTTGTGACTATATATTAGATAGATCTGCTATGCCTCCCAATATCAAGTGCAGGACAGTGTCAAATGCTGTTTCTGACTAATTAGATCAGTCAAAGATTCAAAGCCTCCAGAGACCCACCTCTGCCTGCAGACTGGATTCAATCTGGAGTAGCCCTCTAGCAATCATCCATAGGCATGGGGAGATGTTTTCCAACAGGTGGGGCAATTGTTTCTGCTTGGAGACTAATTATTATTCTTAGTCTCTTAAAGGACCTTAGAATGGGCTAATTGTTACTCTCAGTCTCTTAAAGTGGCAAGGGTTTTCCAATAGGGTGGGGCAACTCTCTCCCCCTCAAGACAAAAACTGCCTGGATAGCAAAGGTCTTACTGAGAAAGATCACCTCTGCAGTGTGAGAGAATGACTCAGCACAGGAAACCAGGTTGTCTGCCTTCTGAGCTCTAACCCTAGAGCCTCCACCCTAGCTTCTGCTCACAGAGCTACAGTCCACTCTGCTCTCCCTCTGCCAGATCCTATGGTGAGTGGAAATGCAGGGACCCTCTTCAAGGGCCAACACACAGAGGGAATTTTGTGTGTTGTCCCTTTAAAAGGGTGCCTGCATTTCCACCCTGCTGCTTTTCACAGCCAGATGTTATGTGGGCACACTTCTCAGTTCTGGTGCTCTCTGCTGAGGGCTCAGTTTGGGGAGCAGACCCCAGAGTTCTCAGTGGCAACCCCTCACAGTTGAGATATCTACCCAGAACTTCAGCTGCTGTATGTGTGAGCCCAGCGAGCCCTTTTGTGCTTCCATCCTTCCTACCAGTCTCTTCCTACCAGACTCCTATGCAGTCTCCACTTTCCATCCTTGGTTATCAGGGTTCTCTCCAGCTAGTCTTCAGTTGATTATTTGGGGTGTGGGGGGTTTTGTTTTGCTTTTTTGGTTTTTTTTTTTTTGTTTGTTTGTTTGTTTGTTTGTTTGCATTTTAGTTGTAATTCCAGTTTGGTCCTGGGAGTGTGTCTGTGTATCATCTACTTACTCCACTGCCATTTTTTCTAATCTGCTTTTAATATCACCCAGTATATTTTTTATTTTGTTATCATATTTCATATTTTCCAACTCTACACTTTCAGGTCAGTCTTTTTTTGCCAGTCATTTCTTTTTTCAAAAAATACAGTTGTGTTAATTTCTGAGAGGAAGGGAGAGGGAAAAAGAGATAGAAACATCAATGATGAGAATCACTGATTGACTGCCTCCTGCATGCCCCACAATGAGGATCAAGCCCACAGCCCAGGCACGTGCCCTGACCAGGAGTTGAACCATGACCTCTTGGTTCCTAGGTTGATGTTCAACCACTGAGCCATGCCGGCCAGGCCAATTTGTACTTCTTAATCCTTTCAGCTTTTTCAACCAGCTCCCTAGCCCCACACCCATCTGACAAGCATCAGTTTTCTCCCTGTAAGTTTGTTTGTTTATTTTGTGTTCTGGATTCCACATATAAGTAAAACCACATGGTATTTGACTTTCTCTGTCTAACTTATTTCATTTTGCATAATACCATCTAGGTCCATTCATGTTGTCGCAAATAGTATGATTTCATTCTTTCTCATGGCTGAGTAATATTCCATAATACTAGTATATTTGCACCCCTCTTCTTTATCCAAATCCTGCTCCACGGCATCAACCCCTGCACAACAGTGTGTCTGCTGTACTCACAGCCATTCCTCACAGCTAATCAGCCTGAGACCCAATACCTCCCCTTGACGTGCCAATAACAATCAAGGCTCACCTGCAACAGAATGGCACACACAATCCACAACAGAATGGTACACCCCTGGAGTACCTGGCACTGGTGACCTGGAAGACTACACCACTGGGCCCAACAGGACACCTACAATATAAGGCCACTTTACCAAGATCAGGAAATGGAACAGACCTACCAAATACATAGAAACACACATAGAAAAGCAGCCAAAATGAGGAAACAGAAACATGCCCCAAATGAAAAAAAAAACAAACAAAAAACACAGGGGGAAAAATCCAGAAAAAAAACTCAACAAAACATAGGCAAACAATCTACCATATGCAGAATTCAAAATACTTTGATTAGGATGCTTAATGAATGTAGGAAAAACATAGATAAATTCAGAACATTAATAAAGAGATAGGATCTTTCTCTTCAACGAGGTGGCAGAGCAGCCTCCCCAGCAGATGCAGAGATGTAGATCTTTGCGAAGACCCTGACTGGCAAGACCATCACCCTTGAAGTTGAGCTCTGTGATCCCACTGAGAAAGTCAAAGCTAAAATCCAAGAAAAGAAGGGCATTCCGCCTCATCAGCAACATCTGATTTTTGCAGGCAAATAGCTGGAGGATGGTCACACTCTGACTACATTATTATAAAAATCCCACCTTGTATTTGATGTTTCATCTGTGGGATGGCATCATTGAACCTCCTTCCACCAGCTTGCCCAGAAGTACAACTGCAACAAGATGATCTGTCAGATGTGTTACATCTAGTTCTATGCCCTGCTATCAACTGCCACAAAAATAAGTGCAGCCACCAAAACAACCTGTGCCCTAAGAAGGTTAAATAAGGCTCCTCCACCAGTCAAGGAAAAACTGAAGGAAAGTCTTCTGTCTGAATTCCATAACCTTGGGGCCTCAATAAGGTTACCCTTTCATTGACTAGAACAGTAAAGAAAATGAAAGAAGAAATGGGGAACATAAAAATGAAGATGGAAAAAAATGAGAATCAATCAAATGAAGAATACAATAACTGAAATGAATACATTAGAGTGAGTCTAGAGTAGATTACATGAAGCAGAGGATCAAATCAGCAATTTGGAAGACAAGGTAGCTGAAAATTGAAACAGCAATAAAGATAAGAGACCTCTGGGACAACATCAAGCATAACAACATTCAGATCACAGTGGTACCAGAAGAAGAAGAAAGAGTATCAAGGGATTAAAAACCTATTTACAGAGGTATGAATAGAAAATTTCTCTAACCTAGTGAAGGAAATAGATACACAAGTTCAGGAAGTACAGAGTCCCAAAGAAGATGAACCAAAAGCGGTCCACCCCAAGATACATCCTAAGTAAAATGGTAAAGGTTAAAGACAAAGAGAGAATCTGAAATGCAGCAAGATAAGAACAACTATTTACCTGCAACAGAGCTCCCATAATCATTTTATTCCTTAGCAGAAACTTTGCAAGGTAGAAGGGACTGGCACCAAATATTCAAAGTGACGAAAAGCAAGGGTCTACTGGTATATCAAGATTACTCTACTCAGCAGGGCTATCACTTAGAATAGAAGGAGAGATATGAGCTTTTCAGAAAAGAAAAAGCAGGAGTTAATCACCACCCAGCAGTATTACAAGAAAATGTTAAAAAGACTCAAGAAAAAGAAGGTGTGAGTGTGAGTGTGAGTGTGGGTGTAGGTGGAGGTAGAGGTGGAGGTGAACATCTAATCTAATCTAATAAAAGAGTAATATGAAAATTACCCCTCACTCTGTTACACCCACAAGCCATGCTCACAAGTCATGCCCACCAACCAATCAGGAGCAAATATGCAAATTAACTCAATTAAGGTGGTGGCAGCCAAGGAGCTAGAATTGCCCGGGCAATGGAGGAAGCCAGGGCCCTATGGGCCCTGAGCTCTACTCAAGGCTACAAAGTTTCAATTATAGAAGATAAACAAACACCAGATACCTGCTGGACTGGGACTTTGGGTTGCCAGGGGCAACCCAGGCTTCGAGTGAGGGACCAAGGCAACAAAGTTTCAATTATAGAAGTTAAATAAATCCCAGATAGCTGCTTCCAGCCAGGCACCCCAGTAGGGACCTGAACCCTGAAGGGGCTGTGGGCAGCCTGAAAATGGCCCTCAGCCCCTCACTCAGGTTGGCCACACTCCCATGGGGTGAGGGTCCCCACTGGGGGCTTGGCCAGCCTGCAAACAGCCCTCAGCCCCTCACCCAGGCTGGCCAGGCACTCCAGCAGGTGGAAATCCTCCGAGGGGTCTCAGACTTTGAAAGGGCACAGGCCAGGCTGAGGGATCCCCCCCAACGAGTGCACAAAATTTTTGTGTGCCAGGCCTCTAGTATGAATAATAAAATAGCAATAACTACATACCTATCAATAATTACTTTAAATGTAAATGGGTTAAACGCTCAAATCAAAAGACACAGGATGACTAAATGGAAAATATAGCAAAACCCATAATATGCTGCTTACAAGAGTTCTCCTTCAAATCTAAAGTAAAGGGATGAAAAATGATATTTCATGTAAATGGAAATTTAAAAAAACTGGGATCACAATATTTTTATCACACAAAATACACTTTAAATCGAAAGCCATAAAAATATGCGAGGAGGACCCAGCAATTTCACTTCTCAGTATTTATTCAAAGGAACACAAAACACTAATTCTGAAAGATATATTCATCTTTATGTCCATTGCAGCATTAATTACAACTAGAGGCCCAGTGCAGGAATTCGTGCGCCAATGGGGTCCCTCAGGCTGGCCTGCGAGATCAGGCCAAAACTGCTCTCTGACATCCCCCAAGGGGTCCAGATTGTGATAGGGTGCAGGCCAGGCCAAGGGATCCCACTAGTGCATGATCACCGCTGGTGAGGGACGCAGGAGATTGGCCAGCCAGGGAAGGACTGTGTGAGGGCTCCAGGGTGTGCTCTGTGTATCTAGCTCAGTACCGATTGGCTGGACCCCAGCAGCAAGCTAACCTACAGGTCAGAACATTTGGCCCCTGGGTCAGTGCACAGCATAGCGATTGGTGTACTGTCTGCTCCCAGATGGTCAGTGCATATCATAGTGAGCGGTTGAGCAGCCTTAGCATATCATGAGCATACTAGGGACCCAGTGCATGAATCCATGCACCTTGAAAGAAACCGTGGGCCATGAAGCTGCAGCAGGCACAGAGGCGGTCTCAGCCCATACTCCATGCCCCCGCCCAACCCTTCCCCTCAAGGCCCTCAGTCCCCAGTCTGACTGCAGCCCTAATCCTGCTGCCACTACTCCCACATACTGACAATGCCAACCCCACTTGCACCCACTGACGGCAGGGAACAATTAGGGTCAGCACTAGCTGCAAGCGGGGCCGGTGTCGTCAGCAGATGCAAGTGGTGGCTACTACCCCCATTGCCCCTCAGGAGCTTGGGGAGGTGGAGAAGCCCTGAGGGGCAATCGGGGCCAGCAGCCATCGATCGCATCTGCTGATGGTGCCAAGCGATCAGGGCTGGTGCCAGGTGCCATCAGCAGGTGTGAGTGGGGCCAGCACTGGCAGCAGGTGCAAGCACTGGCGGGGGGGGATCAGGTGCAGGGGAGCAAAGAATTTTCAGTAACCATCAGAGGCTCGCCCCAATGACAGCAACCAGTGCCCCAGTGACAGCAACCAGCGCCTCGACTTGGTCTGGTGTCCCTGCTCACCTGCCCCACCATCCCACCTCAGCCAATGCCCTCCAAATTCCATGCACACCCCTGGTGGTCAGCACACACCATAGCAACCAGTTGTTCTGTTGTTCCACTGTTGGGTCTATCTGCATATTAGCCTTTTATTTTATAGGATTGTACTTTGATTGGTAGAATGAACAACTGGCCAACTGGACACTTAGCATATTAGGCTTTTATTATACAGGATAGCCAAGACATGGAAGAGACCTAAGTATCCATCAATAAATGAATGGATAAAGAAGTTGTGGTACTGCAGACAATACAATTTTACTCAACCAGAAGAGAGAATGAAATCTTGCCATTTGCAACAACATACATAGAACTAGAGGGCATTATGCTAAGTCAAATAGCTCAGATGGAGAGGGACAAGTACCATGTGATTTCATTTATAATGTGGAATCTAAAGAACAAAATTAACCAACAAACAAAACAGAAGTAGATTCACAGATGCTGAGAACATTTTGAAGGGAGGTTGGAGGGACAGGGGGAAAAAGTGGAAAGGATTAATATCTACAAATTTCCAATTATAAAAACAGCCACAGGGATTAGAGACAGCAAGATGGCGGCATAAGGTAAACACTGTAAATGCAGCCGTGAACAACTATTTCAGAATAACCACGAAAAGAAAACACGGACATCACTCACACCCACAGGAAGGCTGGCTGAGTGAAAATCCTACAACTAGAAAGAAACTGAGACTCAGAGGAGTGGTGGAAGAAAAGTACAGAGGTAGGAAGGCGCGAGCACGAGGCTCGGGGAGAGGGCTGGCGCCGGAGGACATGGTTCTTTTTCAAAACGAAGAGAGCCACAAGCTCCCGGCGGCTCTGAACTCCAGTTCCAGGCGAGTTTCTGAGGACCCAGACACACACCCAGAGAAGGGGGACTGACTGGCACCGGGAGGAAATCCAAAGCAGGTTTCTCTCAGCGTTGCTTGCAGCAATTACCATGGGACACAGAGACCCAGTCTCTCTTAGTGCAGAGCTGAGAAGCAGCCATAGCTATTTGCTCCGCCCTGCCCTGCAATCTCCCTGAGGCCCTGCCCCTCCCAAGCTGCCTCAGAGGCTTTTGCATATAAAAGGCTGAAAAGCCTAAGGCAAAGGCTAAATCAACACCTCCTTAAAGATACAAGAGCCAGCCTCACCCAGTGGCCAGAGTGGGACCATCCTACATAAAACTCAGATCCACAAGGAACACACTCACGGCAGACGCAGTGAGCACAAAAGCCCCACTGAAACAACTCTTGCCCCATAAGGGTGTCTCCAGCACAGTTCTCCCACTGTAGACACAGCTGACTCTCATAACCAAGTGGCTTAGAGGTTAATTCCTCTCAGTGATCACCTAACTCAGAAAGGAAAGCAGCCAAAATGCAGAGACAAAGAAACAGATCACAAATGACAGAAATGGAGGAAAGAAAACGACAGGATATAGAGTTCAAAACCATGGTTATTAGGTTTTTCAAAAAATTTCTAGAGACTGCCGATAAATTTAGTGAGACCCTCAATAAATCTAATGAGACCCTCAAGGATATGATAAAGGAACCAACTAGAAATTAAGCATACACTGACTGAAATAAAGAATAATATACAGAGATCTAACAGCAGACGATTGGATCGCAAGAATCAAGTCAAAGATATGAAATATGAAGAAGCAAAACCCACCTAGCTGGAAAAGCCAAAAGAAAAAAGAAAAAGGATCAAAAAGCATGAAGATAGTGTAAGGAGTCTCTGGGACAACTTCAAGCGTACCAACATCGGAATTATGGGGGTGCCAGAAGAAGAGAAAGAGCAAGATATTGAAAACCTATTGGAAGAAATAATGACAGAAAACTTCCCCCATCTGGTGAAATAAATAGACCTCCAAGTCCAGGAAGCGCAGAGAACCCCAAACAAAAGGAATCGAAGGAGGACCACACCAAGACATATCATAATTAAAATGCCAAGAGCAAAAGACAAGGAGAGAATCTTAAAAGCTGCAAGAGAAAAGAAGTTGGTTACATACAAGGGGGCACCCATACGACTGTCAGCTGATTTCTCAACAGAAACTTTGCAGGCCAGAAGGAAGTGGCAAGAAATATTCAAAGTGATGAATAGCAAGAACCTACAGGCAAAATTACTTTACCCAGCAAAGCTATCATTCAAAATTGAGGGTCGGATAAAGAGCTTCACAGACAAGAAAAAGCTAAAAGAGTTCATCACCACCCAACCAGTATTATATGAAATGCTGAAAGGTATCCTTTGAGAATGAGGAAGAAGAAAAAGGAAAGTAAAAATTATGAACAACAAATATATATCTATCAACAAGTGAATCTAAGAATCAAGTGAATAAAAAATCTGATGA
>PVJC01022242.1:0-27522 GCA_004026665.1 Murina feae | reverse complement strand
GGCCCATCGGCTCCACCCACCCACCCACAGCACCCGCCACCGGCCCATCGGCTCCACCCACCCACACACAGCACCCGCCACCCAGCCTCCATCTTGGCTGGGCTAATTTGCATACCGCCGCTCTGATTGGATGGTGGGCATGGCTTACCCTGTCTGGGAGAAACGGTTAATTTTACTATTTCGCTTTTATTAGTTTAGATGTGGCTACTAAACAGGATTATGTTTGTGGTTGGTTATGCATAGCTCTATTGGACAGTGCTAGGCTGGCTATGGGCTTTGCACCTGTGATGGGAGCTGAGGGGGGGCTGACTCACCCGGAGTTTCTGTGACAAGGTGGGTTGGTCTGCTTAATTCTGGGGTTCATCCAACAGGCCCATGTGGCTTTCACACGGAGCTGTGTTCTGTCCTACAAATTAGCTGTTCTCTGCCAAAGGTGACACGTTGGCCTCCGTCGCTGCTCCTTGGTCTTGCTTCCCACTGTGTTCGGAACTTGGGTGGAGAAGAGAACTATTTTGGGTCTCGTTAAGGACCCCTTGCCATTCATCCACACAGTGTGTACCAAGCGTCACTGTGTGCGCCATGCCCCACACTGGGTACTGAGCCTAAAACAGACCAACAACTTCACATCTTGTCCAGCCTCGAAACTGGACCAAGGCTTACAGTGATTGTCATGCTGGAACAATTCAGATCCCAAGTCCTGCTTCCGATCTCAGGGAGCTGTCTGGAGGTCGGGATGGACGTCCTGGGCCTTCTAAGGGCCCTCGAACACTGATTAAACACCCCTGTTCAGAGCAGGGTCTTTCAGCCCCAGCACAAGTAACATTTTGGGTTGGATAAGCTGTTATTATAGGGCTGTTGCGCGCATTGTAGGACGTTTTAACAGCATGGCTGGCTTCATTTGATGCCAGTAGCATGCCCTGCAATTCATGACAACCAACAATGACCCCAGGCGTTGCCAAATGTCTTAGGCAGGGGGGATCACCCGGCTGAGAACCACCAGGCTGGAAGGGCTGCGGCTGGCAGGACTCCGACATGGACACCATGGGATTGTCCTCTTTCTAAATGGGCTCAGGCCATGCGCCATTCATCCTGGGCCCCCAGGATCTGGCCTGGTCCCTCCTAGTCCCACCGGGCACAGGGCAGTTTTATTGAATGAGACTGAAGGAAAGGACAGAGGCTCCTTGGTTCCCACCTTCCCTTTGGCATGCAAAGCCCCCTTCCAGGACCTGCATTTCCCCTGGGGTCCCTAATCATTTTAACCTCGCCCTGGGCTGAGACACCTCTCTCACTTTTCAAATAGAAATGGCTGCTTCTGAGCAAGCGAGGAAGTGTTTCTGAAGAGCCTCGATCCGCCTGTTCCAGGTCTGCTGGCCTCTGTCTCCCTCTCCCATTGCCAGCGGCTGTGCGTCTGAAGGATGCACACAGGCGGCATGTGGACATCCTGCACGTTATCCTCTGACCTCTTCTCCTGGCCCCGTGGCGGTTCTGTTTCCTTCAGCGCAGACCCAGAATCAGGGACTTTCCTGGCCTCCAGACAGCGCTTCCCGGGGTCCTCCTGGCTGACGCAGGAGCTAGGCAAGAGCTGGCTGGCTGGTGAATGAATGAAAATACAGCGGGGCCACAGGCAGAACAAGTGTGAGTCAGAGCTGCTTTGCATCCCAGATTCCGCACTATGTCTGCTAGGCGATGTGATCGCAGTGAAGGGCCTGCTTCCCTAGACCCCACTCTCGCGTCTGGAAAGTGGGAATTGGGTTGATCATATCTGAGATCCTTCCTGCACTGACATCTGAGGGTTATTTTTAGTCTACACGGCTGGCATCGCCTCTCGTGTTCCTTCGTCCTGACGAATTCACTTTCTGTTGCACGGGGATCGGGGCAAACATTTCCAGCTCAGCCTGCATGCCTGTATTTTGAGGTTTTCACTCCAGGCTGCTTCTCCCTCCTGCACCCTCTCAGTTTTAATTTCCAGGCCCAGCGAAGACCTGAGCGATGGTAGTTATTTTGCAGTTGAGTATCTTGTTTCATCCTCATTTGGCCTCCCCATGCCTCAGTTTCCCCATATGCACAAAGGACATGATAGATAGTTCCCACCTAATGGGGTAGGAAGAGTCATTCTTATTTCCCCTTTGTAGCTGAGGCCACCGAAGCATCGAGAGGCACATGCCTTACCCAAGGCTACATAACAGCGAATGGGAGAGCTGGGGGGTAAGCTCAGGTGTGCTGGGGTCACAGTCTAGCTTCCTACCCCTCTGGGGGCATGGTCTTGCAAACAGGAGAACATTCTTTCCCAGGCCCCTGGGAGGAATGAATTGTGGATTTGCCCCTAGGGCACACGTGTGCACAAGCCTGTAGGGGGATCCACAGGCAGGCATGTCAGTGTGTTCCCGCGTTCACTCACCAGAGGTTCATTGAGCACCTAGGCTGTGCTGGGCGCCATGTAGGCACAAAAGCACTGTGGGCTGGCAGGAGGAGGCGGATGATGCTCACAATAACGCATGCATTGCAGAGCATGCGCCGGTGAGCGGTCCCGGGTCCCAGGTGGGGGTCAGACAGAGCAGAGCAAAGACCAGGAGTGAGGAACAGGGTGGGGCTGTTTGAAGTGGGGATGGCAGGGTAGGTCCAACCGAGGAGGTATTGTTTTTGCAAACACTAGGAGGTCTTCAGCAAAGACTGTGTGGATATTTGGGAGAAGAATGATCCGGGCAGAGGGAACAGCCAAGGCAAGGGCCCAGGGCAGGCGTGTGCTTGGTGTGTTGAGAGAATAACAAAGGGATTAGTGGGGCTGGAGTAGAATGAGCAAGAGTTTTAGAGGTCAGAGAAGGTCAGAGGAGCCATGGGAGTGAGCTTGTGCAGGGTGCTGTGGGTCAGGGAAGGAACGGGGCCTTGGCTCTGAGGGAGATGGGAGCCACGGAAGGTTCTGCAGAGTCAGAACAGCTCACACAGGGGCCCGTCTCAGACAAAGGAGCTGCAGGGCTCCTCCCTAGGGGTCCCTTGTGGGAGAGATCTGGTGCAGAGGTGTGGTCACCTCTCCAGGAAGCCCCGGAAGCATCTGGAACCCAGCACTCAAGCCCAAGGCTCTGCTTGCAGGGGTCCAGCTGCCCAGCCCAAACATCCTGGACACAAAGCTCCTGGAGACAGTCTTCCCTCCTCCTCCCACCAGCATAGAGCTTTTCATCTCGTGCTTTGTCCCCTGGGCAATTATTTATTACTTCCTTCTCCAAAGTGTTTCTGAGACACGGCTCTTATGAAAGATGCTACACTGAATAAAGGGGGACGGCATCATAATTTACCCTGGCTCCATCTGAAATATTTGAACGACAACACATTACTGTCCAATTTCGCTGCTCTGTGCTTTGAGGGAGAGGCAGGGATCCCCCACTCGGGGTGCTCTGAGCTCTTTGCAGAATTGAATGAAATGGGTTTGGCAGCCGTGGTGCTGAATGGAACACTACGAGGAGCCCCAGGAGGAGGGACAGTCACTGAACATAGATAAGAGGGCCTGCTGCTGCCCTGCCTCCCCCATCTGATTGGGAGGTCCTGCAGGGCAGGGATCTGACTCTTTTTCCTTCCTTGGTGTCTCCCATGGTGCCTTGCTCAGGATGCTAAGTGCGGTGTTGCGGTTGAATGCATCTCTGGAGTCAGGCTGGCCTGGTTTAAATCCTAGTCCTACCTCTTGAAAGCTGCATAACCTTGGGCCAGACCCTTGAGCCTCAGCCTCTGTACTTCTGTCATGGGGATACTCTTGTCTACGAAAAACTTGGCTCAAAGGATTCCCATGAGATCATGTGCATTAGTTAGTTATGGCTGTGTAACAAATGATCCCCAAAGTTAGTAGTTTAAAACAACAAACGATTATTATTTCACACAGTTTCTGAGGACAGGGGATCTGGGAGCAGCTTAGCTGGGTGATTCTGGCTCAAGGTCCCTCATGAGGTGTCTTTCAGTCATGATGTCGGCTGGCCTGTGGTCATCTGAAGCCTCGCCTGGGGCTGGAGGACCTGCTTCCATGAATCTCACTCAAGTGTAGATCCACCCAGGATGCCTCCTGTCCTTCAGACATGAACCTTTTCAGAGGCTCCTGACACGGCAGTGGGCTGCCGATGATCCAAACAGCCACCCCAGTGGAAACCACATGTCCCTTCTCCACAAGGGCTGATAACTTTACAGAGCTGTGCAGGCATCACCACAATCCAGTTTGAGAACATTTCCATCCGCCCTCAAAGTTGCCTTGTGCTCATTTACAGTTAATTCCTGTTCCCACTCTTAGCCCTAGGCAACCACGCTTCTGCTTTCTGACTGTGAAAATGTGCGTCTCATACAAACAGAATCACAGAGTGATTCGCAGGGTGTTTTCTGTCTGGATCCTTTCCCCTAACAACATGTTTTTAAGGTTCATCCATGTTGCCACGTGGATCAAGAATCCATTCCCTGTTGAGGAGAATTCCATTGTATGGATATACCACATTTTGTTGATCCATTTATCTCTCCAGGTGTGGATAGACATTTGGATGGTGTCCAGTTTTTGTCTGTGATGAAGAATTTGCATACACGTCTTTGTGTGGATACATGTTTTCTTTTCTTGTGGGTAGATTCCTAGGAGTGGAATTGCTGGGTCCCAATACATTTATGACGATCTTTTATAAGAACTACCAAACTGCTTTCTAAGGTGGCTGTACCATTTTCACTTCTCACCAATAGCACACCAGGGTTCTAATTCCTCGGCATCCTCATCCACACTTGATATTATCTGTCTTTTTGATGAAAGCCATGCTGGGGAATGTGTTGTGGTATCTCACTGTGGTTTTCATTTGCATTTCCCTAATGGTTAATTGTGTTGCGTATCTCCTCATGAGCTTGTTAGAAGATTCATATGTCTTTGATGAAACATCTAGTCCTGTCTTCTGACTGATGGGCCTTTATCTTGGGCTAAGTTCTGAAAGTTCTTTATATATTCTGAATATAAGTCCATTATCAGATATGAGATTTGCAAAAGTTTTCTCCCGGTATGTGGTTTGTCTCATGATGATGAGACTCAAATGACCATTTTCTCCTTTTTTGATCAAGCTGTTACTGTCATATATAAGAACGCTTTGTCAGGAAGGTTTTCTTCTGTATTTTTTTCTAAAAGTCTTATAGTTCGGATCCTTGCATTTAGATCTATGATCCATTTTGAGTTAATTTTTCTGGATGGTGTAAAGTATAATTCAGATTGATTGATTGATTGTGTGTGTGTGTGTGTTTATCCAACTGTCCTAGCAACAATTGCTGCAAAGATCGTTGTTTCTCCATTGGCATCTTAGGATCTTTGTTGAAAACCAGTTGACCATGGATGAAAGGATTCACCTCTGGACTCCTGGTTCTGTTCTGCTCGTCTATCTGTCTGTCTTTGTGCCGAGACCACGCTGTCTTGTCAACTGTGGTCCTAAAGTAAGTTTGGAAGTTGGGTCGTGTAAGTCCTTTGATTTTGTGCTTCATTTTCAGAATTGTTTGTTTGCTTTGTTTTTTTTTCTTTTTCCTAGCTCCTTTGAGTTTTCATAAAATTTTGGGATCCGTTTGCCAATTTCTACAAAAAGGCCTGCTAGGACCTGAATCGTAATGACAATGTCTTTATAGCCTGCTCTCCGAAGGGTCAGGTCATGAATTCTGTCATGTTGGTTAGGTCACACAGACCAGCCCCGGCACAGTGTGGGAGGGAACCACACAGGGCCTGAGTCCCAGGAGGTGAGAATGTTGGGCCCATCCTGCAGCCTGACGACTGCCTGATGGACATGAATGTTCACTGGACACGGGGAGAGCTGGGCCATCGAAAAGCACTTCATCACTGGCCCTCCAAACACCCATCTGTGCCCTCAAGTTCTTTTCTCATCTTTCTGATGTTATGGACATAGAAGTTGAGGTTCAGGGGGCAGGCTGGGGGTGCACTGGAACTGGAAAATGAAAGGAAACCGGAATGTCATGGAAGTTCAAGTTCGCTTGGTGGGCCTGGACATTTTAAAGGGGCCTCTGTCCTCTCCCACCAGACTGGGAACTCCTGTTCCCAGCATGCCTAACTCCAATGATTCAGCATCTCAAAAGGATGGTCAGGGACAGCCTTGCCTTCAGCAGTGGAGGTGTGGCTCATGGGGTGCATTAATCAGGTGGGGTGCCATAGTGACTTGCTACTGATAAATACAGCCCCCTTTGCCCACAGGGGAGACTTTCCAAGACCCCCAGTGGATGCCTGAAATCATGATAGTTCCTAACCCCTCATACACTATGTTTTTCCTATACATACATACCTATGATAAGGTTCAATTTGTAAATTAGGTCCAGTAAGAGACTAAGAACAACAATCATAAAATAGGGTAATTGTGACAAAATAATGTAACCTATGTGAATGTGTTCTCTCTCTCTCCACTTCTCTCTCTCTCTCTCTCTCTCTCTCTCTCTCTCTCTCTCTCTCTCATAACCTAGTTGGCTATAAGTGACTATTAGGTAGGTAGGGTGTACAGTGTGTACCACAGACAAAGGGTGATTCGCATCCTGGGCAGATAGAGCGGGATGCCATGAGATTTCATCACTTTACTCAGAACAGCATGTAATTTCAACCCTATGAATAGTTTATTTCTGGAATTTTCCATTTAGTATATTTGCACCACTGTTGACCGCGAGTAACTGATATCATATCTTAGAAAGCAAAACTGAACAAGGGGGTGCTCCTGCAATAAGGTACCCGCTATTGCTGCGATAGGGCCACATAACAAATCCGCCAAGAATCTGGTCATATTGTAACTACAAGCATTCCTTCTCACTCTCCCAGGGCTATGCTTCAGGGAATTCCGATGGGTCGGTCCAATGGCTCCGTTTCTGCCTGCAGGTCAGGTGGGATGGGCTCCAGGCTGCAAGCTGGGCTCAGATCTGCCCACCTGTGCTTCCTGGGGCTCGGCCAAGGGCAGCCGCTGCCAGGAGGGACCACCGGAGTGCAAGGGAGCAAGGAGACTGAGGCTTCGTCCTGCAACTGCCAACTAAGGCTCCGGTTCACATCCCATCAGCCAGGTCAAGTCACATGGCCACAGCCGACACCCAGGGGGAGGGAGCCCACCAGCTCTTTGTGGTGGGCGGTTCTGAAGGAGCTCCTGACCAAGGCTGTGGGTGCACACTTTAACAGGGGAGGGCATGGAGGATTGTGAGTAATGTGCGATTCACCACAGGTACCAACGTGTGTGAACGATTTATCTTAAAAAGAAAAAGAGTGATGCCAGGCTGCCTCTTGATGGGCAAGGTCAGCAGCTACCTGCACTGGGGGGGCCAGCTTATATCTGATGGACACTTGGGCATCATCTGCAAGCCTCATCATCTCCCCTGAGCTTCACATCTAGGCTGGGCATCACACTCGTGACCACCATGTACTGGAGGTGCCAGCACGGGGAGAGGGGGAGAAACATGATGCATAAACGTCACAACTGTGGGTACCTTCAAGCCGCCTACATGTGGCCAACACTGTGCTCCGTGACCAGCTTGATGAATCCTCACTGCTGCCCGAGGGAAGTGGCTGAATTATCATCTCCATTTCAGACAGGGGAACCAAGACAGGAGTGCCGAGGTCCCTTCAGACCTCCCTGCTGGGCCGGAGCACGGAGCTGCCCGGCGGTGAGCTGCCCACGAGATGCTCCTGGGTCTCCTGTTGGGCAGAGGTTTCACTAAAGTTGATTTGAGCAAACATGTCAATTGTGAGGCTGTCCGGCAGTGAAATGGGTATTCTCCTCTGGATGATCAGGGGAAGCAAGCTCCCCACCTCTGGAGGTATGACCTAGATGCTGGAAGGTCATCTTTCAGGGATGCTGGGGAGGGGGAGAGATGTTGAACCAGACATTCCTTCCAGCATGGAGCCCAAGGTCACTTGGTCTGTCGATGCCAGGGCCACATTTGAATCCAGGTCTCCCAAATCCCAGGTTTTATAACCATGGGCTGTCTGTCACTTCCAAGCCCCCTAGAGGCCATGCAGTCCAACCTCTCCATGTTACAGACAGGAGGAGCAACTGAAAGCCAGAGAGAAGACTGCACAAGGACACCTCTGGACTTGAACTCCGGGCTTCAGGGCGGCCACCTGCCCCTTCCAATCCCTCACTGTGGGGCCTGGGATCCTACTGCCTCCCAACACTGGGGCCAGGAGGGAGTTAACAAGGTAACTAAGTGGCAGCCACACTCAGCAGCCTGCTTGTTTAGAAATGCAAACGCCTTGCAAGGCCACGCTCAATGCTTCAGGTTTTATGCCACAGGAATTACTCTTTTTCTCCCTCCCTCTAAGACAGTGGTTCTCAGCCTGTGGGTCGCGACCCCTTTGGGGGTTGAACAACCCTTCCACGGGGGTCACCTAAATCATCCTGCATATCAGATATTTACATGACGATTCATAACAGTAGCAAAATTACAGTTATGAAGTAGAAACGAAAATAATTTTATGGTTGAGGGTCACCACAGCATGAGGAACTGTATTAAAGGGTCGTGGCATTAGGAAGGTTGAGAACCACTGCTCTAAGGCTTGTCTGTGATTGTTTGTACTACAAAAACCTGAGAGAACTGAACTATTGGCTGGAACAATCCTGCAGAAACCAGCCTCAGGGGTGAGGCCTACCTCAGCAATGAGGGCCCTCGCTCCCTCCCTCCTTCCTTCTGCTGGCTGGGATGGAGGACGGGCAGTGAGGCACAGCCTCCTGACCTCTGTCTTCCTCCTCCAGAGGGCTGAGGTGGGCTGGAGGGCAAGGCTGGCCCAGGAAGGGCACCATTCAGATGCTGGTTCCATTACACAGGTGGGAAGATGGAGGCAGGGGTCTTCAGATCCCAATTCTCTCTCTTGCTTTAGGAGACCAAGTATTAATCTCAAGTTTCCAACAAGGAGGAGGGGGGGAAAGACTTCTTACTTTCATTCTCTAAGATCCTTGTGCTTTCGGCAAGTCATTCAATAATCAAGGACCATCCTGTGTGCTCTGAGGCAGCCCACTCGTGCAATGCAAAACTATTTTGGTTATCGTTTTAATCCCCATAATGAGGGTCATTACCTCCAGTTCACAAAAAAGGGAAACTGAGGCTCAGAGATTGAAGGATCCAGTTGAACTATATGAAGTTGTCATTTTTATATATTCAAAAGTGGTTGTGTATTGGCTATCTCCTATGATTCAACTTAATCATTTGCCCTAGGTCAGATTACTTACCCTTTGTCTAATGGCAATAAACCATGTTGTAACCCTCTTACCAGTAATTTACTTTTTAGCTGAATCATCAGCTTCTGTTTTGATGAGGGACATGAATATTTATACATCAGCCTTTATTTCCATAAGTCTTACATTTCACAGTAGTTACTGAGGCTCAGCCAACATATATCCATGGGCTCTTAAATGTCCTCAAAGCAAAAAGCCTTACCGACCCCTTGCTTAGCCATAATAGTTATCTGTTGCTGTGTAACAAATGACCCCAAAACCTACTGACTTAAGGCAACAAACACTGATTATCTCCCAGTTTTTATGGGTCGTGGATTCAGCAACAACTTGGGTGGGTGGTCCTGGCTCAGGGTCTCTCATGGAGTTGCAGTCAAGATGTTGGATAGGCTGTTGTCATCCGATGGCTTGACTGGGGCTGGGGATCTGCTTCTAAGAAGGTGCGCTTACATGGCTGTTGGCAGGAGGCCTCAGTTCCTTACCACATGGATCTCTTCCCAGGGCTGCTTGAGTTTCCTCCAGAGCAGTGACCCAGAAGAGGAAAAGTAGAAACTGTGATGCCTTTCATAAGCTTCCCCCGGAAGCCACGCACTGTTGTTTTCTCTGCATTTTGCACGCTGGAAGCCAGCCACTGAGTGCAGCCTCCACTCAGGGGAAGTGAGGGATGTGAAAGAATGTGTGGTCCCATTTTATTTCTGGCCTGGCCTAGATGCTGGGAGTACACAGGTGGGAGAAGCTGCCTGGTGTTTTCTTCTGGAGTTTTGTCCTTATGCCGGCCACCTTTAACATTTCTCTTTGGGCAACTGTTCTTTCACTACAAAGGAGAAAAGCCTATTGATCCTCCTCCTATGTGCCTCTCCTACATGGGGACACAATGGAGGATATGACAGTCTCCAGGCAGACCAGCTCCCTCCTTCCTCGGGGGTGACTGTTTCATTAGCTGATTCCCTGGGATACGGCCAGGCCATGGAACGTTGGGGAGGGGAGGTTATCTGGTATTGTGGGATAGACACTGGACTGGGGAAAGGAAGGCCTGAGTTTTATTACGATCTGCACAAATAGGCTGTAGGACTCTGTTAAATAGACAGAACTCGCCCTAGCCCGGTTGGCTTGGTGGTTAGAATGCCAGCCCAAGGACTGAAGGGTCACGGGTTCGACTCCCTTCCCAGTCAAGGGCACATACCTCAGTTGCAGGCTCAATCCCCAGCCAGGGGCCAGGTTAGGGTGTGTGCAGGAGGCAACCAACTGATGTATCTCTCTCATGTTGATGTTTCTCTCTCTTCCCCTCCCTTTCACTCTCTCTAAAAATCTATGGGGGAGAAAATATCATTGGGTGAAGATTAACCGTAACAAAAATAGTCAGAACCCTCTGAACCTTAATAGCATAAAATCCAGCCCGAACTGGCTTATGGAGAAATAGGAAATTTAGTAGCATATACAAGTGAAAAAAATTCAGGGCAGATCAGGCCTCAGAAACCACATGCTATGGAGGTGGAAGAGGCCATTTGGTCACCAAAGTTCAGGTTCCTTTCTCTTAGTGCAGACTTGTGGCTGAGAAGCTTGCCCTTCCAGATAAGAACTATAGTTCCCAGGATCCCTTGCATTCAGCTGTGGCCACAAGACTGATTCCCACCAATGGAATAGGTTGTAAGTTGCATGTGTTTCTTCAATACATTGGTTGCTTAAGAAACAGATATGCTTCCAATTCCTCCAAGGGCTGAGGGCAGAGAACTCCAAGGCGCGAGGGGAGGATGTTGCACAAGGTAGAAAGATGTTGGATCCTGAATCACCAGAAAGACCCACTTCAGAGGATGAACTACATTTTTATTGGGCTACGCCATTGAGAATTGGGGGTTTATTGGTTACAGCAGCTCCATTTCCCTAACTAATAGATATCATCAGAACTTCTCAGCTCTCTCTGCTTTTTTTGTTTGCTTTACCCTTAATTCTCCATGGAGTGGCAATATGGCGCCAGTGATTCTATTCCTCCACATCCCAGTTTCAAGACTCTCTGTAGTTTGAACAAAGTTTCAGGCCTTGTACCCCCTTGCTTAATAAATTTGTGAGCTTATCCCAAAATGAATGACGGTACCTGGGAGGTTGCAGGGCTTGGATTAGCAGCCTAGTGCATGTCCCTTCCTGAAGTGAACTGGACATGGGCTGAACTGGGGGAGGGGACTGGATGCTGGGCATTTATCCATCACCATGAACTTGGGCAGTGCCCCTAAACTCCTTGGACGTCAGCGTCCTTTGCTATTCATGAAGGTGCTGGACGTAGGAATGTTGTGGGGAGATTATTGGGACGGGATGACCTCGGAGAGTCATCCCAACCTTGAAATGTGTGACTCGGTGATGCTCAAGTTCCCTCCCTGTTGGAACATTGTGGAATTGGCTCATTTGAGTTTGGGGTTGATTGGCTCAACGGAATATTTTCTGTCTCCTCCATCCTTTTGTTCTTCCTCACATCCACGCGGGGCACTTTCTGGAAGGACATCAATGTCTGGGCCCAAAGTGTGCGATTTTGAACATCACTCGCTCTGTCTAGCCCGCTGCCAGCATTCCAGTTGGTTCTGTTGCCAGACCCAACCCTTTGATCAGAAAGGATTGATCAGAGCCCGTTTCTTCCCATCAGAGGCAACGGTTTTCAAATCTCGAGGCAGTATTTTCATATCCTCGCCCTCTTTGCTTGCCCAGGCTTGCCTAATGGGAACACGGTCCGTGAGGCACGTTGTGTGGCAGATAATGAGGTGGATGGCTCTTTTCAAACACCTCCTCCCAGAGTCCCTCCAGACTGCCCCGTCCATGCAGCGCTCTCTGAACTCCTAGGCGACTTCTGCTCTGGCACCTAATTGTAGTTTGTCCTTTAAATGAACAGTTTCCTACTCTTTCATCTTGTGTGTAGTCCTTTAGGACAAGAATATATTCTCTCGTATGCCCCGTGGGTCCTTGGGCAGAACTGAGCATGGAGTCAAGGAAGGGAGAGATCAAGATGACATTTATTTAACATGGACTCACTGTCAGACACCCCGCTGGGCGTGTTTGCATGGGAGCCCTCTGTCATTTGCTTTCCACGACACCCTGTGAATTGGTTATTCAGACGGATATTTTTACACACAGAGAAACTGATGCTTAAGACAGACGGTGTCACATGCCCAAGGTCACAGAAAGAGGAAGAGAAAGGATGATGATTCAAAGACAGGGCACTGGCATTCATTCAGTGTTTATGTCTCTGTGGGGCATGCTCTGGCCAGATTCATGGGGGGAAATAATGAGCTGAACAGAATTCTCTATCATTTAGCAGTTAAGAGCGGGGGTCTCTAGGGTCAGGCTTTATGGGTTCAAATGCTGCTGTGGACGAGGCATGTCCTCTCCCCAGTGCCAGGGGTCTGTGTGTGGGGACAGTGTTGGATGTCCAGGGCCTCTCTATCACTCTGCTCCACACAAGGGGTCATTTGCCAACCCCTTCCTTACGCAGCACTTATTTAGCACTCGCTGTATACCTGAGATGATTTTAAGTGCATTGCAAGTATTTAATGCATCTGATGCTCATACAGCCCTAGGAGGTAATGCTATTATTATCATTGTTATTTTACGAAGGAGGAAACTGAGGCTCAGAGTGGCTCAGGGACTGGTCCAAGCATTAAAGCTGGATCTAAACCCGGTTCACCTGGCTCCAGCGGCCCTGCTCTTAGCCTCTGGGCTCAGCTGTCTGTTTATTTAATAAATAGGGTTGAGTTGGATTGAATTAAATCACCAGAATGATTTTTGCCAGTTTTGCTTGGGGGTGAGTTTCCATGAGTTTCTGTGAGTCTCCGTGGGGCTGAGTCAACCACATCCATCTTTCTCTGGAGCTCTGATTTGGGAGTGAAGTCACACTCCCACAAGGGAGGCTCTGGCCAGGTTCCAAGCAGCCAGGTAGCCCCTCAAAGATGCCCTTGAGACTACCCTGGAGGCTGGGCTGCCCGGTGTGGTCCAGGGCTCCTGAGTGTGATGCCCTGCTTAGACCTGGGCTGGTGGGTCCAGCGGCTGCCAAGCCCTCTGCAGACTGGACCCCCAGGATTCCCTGCCCCCCATTCTCTCTATCCTCCCAGAATCAGCAAGGAAAACGCTCCCACCTCGAAGCAGTCCGCAGGCTTGCCCTCTGGTGCCCGCACTCCAAGGCTTTTCTTGCACAGAGCCATTTCAATCTTGTGGGTCTCTTTCCCCCTCTGCTTGACTGGCAACAATCAGTCGCCGCCTCTGACAAATCTCAGGATTACTGCGCAGTCCCTGGCGTGGCTGGTGCTGGCAGCCCAGGAAGAGGAACGGAAATTGGCCAGCTGGCCGCGGGGGTGTGATGTCAGGACCAACGCAACTGTGCCTTCTTCCCTCACCAGGCCTTTTATTTATTTATTTTTAAAACATATTTTTATTGATTTCAGAGAGGAAGGGAGAGGAAGAGAGAAACGGAAACATCAATGATGAGAGGGAATCATTGATTGACTGCCTCCTGCACGCCCCCTACTGGGGATCAAGCCTAAAAGCCGGGCATGTGTTCTTGACCGGAATTGAACCTGGGACCCTTCAGACCACAGGCCGACGCTCTATCCACTGAGGCAAACCCGCTAGGGCCCTCGCTGGGCCTTTTCTTTGAGGTCAGTTTGCGATCGGAGAAGCCCTTTGAAGAGGACCCTGCTCCCCAAGGACACTAGTGCCTGAGGACGCAGGTCCAGCGCAGAACCTCGCTGTCCTCCGTGGCGACTGCCTCTTCTTTTCTCTTTTGGATTGAATGTGAAATATCTCCACACACAGAAAGGCGTGTGAAGGGTAATATTAACCAACCCTGTTGACTAACCACTGGGTGTTTATCTCCTGTTTCAAAGGTGTAGGTACCCGTGTGTACGCTCGGGCACGACACCCGTGTTCCTTCCACCCCAACAACAGCACTGCCCATCCTAACTGGACACATCCCTTACCTAACGGGAAGGAGGCAAGTTGGTAGATGTGCGCCCATCTTACAGATGAAGAAACTGAGGTTCAGGGAGGCAAGCTGTGACCTGCCTTTGGTCACAAAGTCGGGAAGTGACGGGGCCAAAAAAGCAAGATTTGTCCACATCCTCTGCCCTTCCTTGCTCTCCACCAGGAGCCAAAGCAACCAGGATGCTGCGTTGCCATCGTCTGTGTGTGAGTCCCTTGAGTGAGGGGCTGTGTCTCCTCTCTGTCCTCTGTGCCAGGCACCCCCTGGCTCTTGGATGCTCTTGCCATTGGGAGCCTATAGGAGTCCAAAAGCAAGGTGTGGGCGGGGCCATGCTTCCTCTGAAGGCTCTGGAGAAGGACCTTTCTTTTTTAAAAAAATTAATTTATTTTTATTGATTTCAGAGAGGAAGGGAGATGGGGAGGGAGATAGATACATCAATGATGAGAGAGAATCATTGACCGGCTGCCTCCTGCACACCCCACACTGGGGATCCAGCCCACAATCCAGGTGTGTGCCCCGACCGTAACTTCCTGGTTCATAGGTCAATGCTCCATCACTGAGCCACTCTGGCCCGGAAGAAGGATGCTTCTTGGGTTGTTTCTTTGGTTGTGGCATCACCCCCACCTCCACCTGTGTCATCACAGGGCTGTGCTCCCCGCAGCTCCTCCTTGTCCCTCTGTGTCCTGCATGTCTGCCTATCCTTACAAGAATTAGTCATTGAATTTAGGGTCAAGTACGATCTGATCTTAACTAATCGCACCTGCAAAGACCCTGTTAGTAGGTATACAAGCCACATTCTGAGGTTCGGGGCAGAAATGAATTTGGGGGGACCCCGAAGAGTTTCTAAGGCATCATTACCAGCTGTGTGTCCTTGGGAAAGCTTACCTTGTGGGAGCCAAAATGTTCTCGTTTGCAGGCACGAGGCCAATAGGGTGTACTCATGCGGGAATTGTGAAATTAAGCGTAGCGATGGCACCCGTGCACCTGGCATTCCACAGACACCAAACACAGCGGCGTTTCTCCGTGTTACTATTATTTCTATTATTAACTGAAATGTGAAGTGAATGTGGAGGAGAGTCCGTGTTTATATTTAGAAGGGGATATATTTAGAAGGGGATGAATTCTAAAAAATATGAACAAAAGCTGTTTGTTTATTTAGGTGTTTATCATTCCTGGGGTTTACGCAAGGACAGCAAATGACACTTCACTCTGTGCCCAAGTTTGGAACCGACTGTGAAACAGACGCTTGAGTCAGACAGAAGGTCAGACGTCACCCTGATTGCCAAGGGAGCTGTCTGGGGGACGTGGCTTGGTCTCCAGCCTGCTTCCTACTGCTCAGCCCACTGGCAGAGCTGCCCAGGCCCTGACAGAGCGAGCAGCTCCAGTCCCGCCCCTTTGTTGAGGCCTGAGAGCGCCCTCTGCAGGGAGGGTGGAGGAGAAGAGTGGGGCATATCACACATGCTCAGTGCCTGCTCCCAGACCCACCAATCAGAGGGCTGTGGGTGGGGGGCAACCAGGAGGTGGGGAAGAGGAAAGGGAGATGGGGCCAGAGGCAGCAAGGCATGAGCAGAAGACAGGAAACCTGGGAAGCACATTCCCCAACAGGTATGTAACGGTAACCCCGGCGCTGCCACCTTCCAGCTGGGAGACCTTTGTCCAGAGACTCAGCCACTCTGAGCCTCAGTTTTCCCTTCTGCAGCTAATGAGAGATGCTCATGCTTCGGCCTGTGTGTGAATGAAATGATTGAATGCCTGTGGAGTACTTGGAACAGGGCCTCCCAAAGCAAGAGCTTAATTAATATGGGCTTCTACTTTTATTACCCTTCTCATCACTTCGGTGCAATCTCAGGATCAGTGGGAGGGCACAGGAATCTAACTATTAACCTGATGCTTCTGGGTTCCCTCTGATTGGGGAGGGGGTGGGGCATCGTGACCCCACCCCTTCCTCAGGCTTCTTGAGTGACTGTGCCAGGCGCTGAGCGATGGCTGGCAGAGTGCCATCTGAGGTGAAGGGATCTCTGGTGTTACTGTGCAGCGTGAGCGCTGTTGGCAGGGCCCCCTCTCCAGTCCCCATGCTCACAAAATACTGGAGCACAGGCCTTCGCCTGGCATCTGAGCTGAGCTTCGGGTAGGGTCATGCGAGGGCAGGCTGTGGACCTGGAAAAGACAAGACCGGAGGATAGGAGGACACTGGGCAGGAGGATGACATCATCTGGAAAGGACTCTCCCCATCTCTCTCCAGCCAAGAGGGTGAGGGAGCGACAGGAAAGGAGAAAGCTGGCTGGCTGGCCAAGAGGTTTGCTTCTCCTGTGAGAATCCATCACACTGCAGAGGTGTTGTTGGCTCCTGCCTGGCATTAACACCCTCCCTCTCACCCCAGAGGATGAACGCCTCCTGACACCACTGTGCAAAGCCAGCTGTGGGCCCCTGGTACAGGGTTCTGTGAGTCAGCTGGCCCCGTGCTGCCCCTGAGTCCAGGAGTGTATGAAAGTTGCGGGGGGGCAGATGGCAACCCAGACCCTGGTCCTGAAGGTTTCCATCTTGGTATGTCCTGGAGTCCATGGACATTAGGGGCCCTCAGAGTGGCTGTCCTCTCAAGACCTTCTAAAGTCAAAGTGAACCAGTGGTGTGTTAGGAGGGATTTTGGATTGTCCAGGTGATGGATAATCCAAAACAGCTTGAATTGAAATTCTTGAGTAAGTTACTGAATCTCAGTCTCTTCATCCATACAATGGAGATAATAGTGGAATACCTTCTTCCATTGGGAATGTTATGAGGATCAGTGAGGAAAATCATGTGATACCTGAGCACATTGCCCGGCACATAGTAGGTGCTTACTGAATCTTAGTGATGGCAGGTCTGGTAGTGGTGATGGTGATGGTGGTGATTGTGATGTTGGTGAGGATAGTGATGAGGGTGGAGATAATGGTGAAGATGATGGTAATGGTGATGCTGTTGATGTAGTGATGGTTGTGGTGGTGACGGGATGTAGTTCTAGGCCTGGAGTTCCAGTTTTTTAAAAAAGGTAGGAAAGCCCTAACGAGTTTGGCTCAGTGGATAGAGCGCCGGCCTGTGGACTGAAAGGTCCCAGGTTCGATTCCGGTCAAGGCATGGACCTTGGTTGCAGGCACATCCCTAGTAGGAGGTGTGCAGGAGGCAGCTGATGGATGTTTCTCTCTCATGGATGTTTCTAGCTCTCTACCCTTCTCCCTTCCTCTCTGTAAAAAATCAATAAAATATATTTAAAAAAATAAAAAAAATTAAAAGGTAGGAAAGATAAATACATAATTGGTAATTACCATAGTTGGTGTTAACAGGGAAGTCACAAAAGACTGTCAAACTGAAGTGGTCAACTCTTTAAGAAAATGCTTTAAAAACATCAATTATTTATCATCTTCTTAAGGAAGTAGAAGACAATGCCTCGAGGGAAGCTGTGTGTGCAATGGTTTGAAGCATGAACTGGCAGGGTGCTCAGCGCTGGAGCGGAAAGCCTGGGCACGGGCTGGAGAGGTAGGCAGGGCATTGAATGCCATGCCAAGAAGTCTGGTTTGTTCTTACAGTAATGACGAGGCACGGACAACCCAGCACAATCAGATCCGCTGGGACTAGGTCTCCTTATAGACGGCTCTTGGCATCAGCTCTTGGCGTGTGGGGGTGGTGGTGGTAGTGATGATGGTGGTGAGAGGGTTCGATGGGCCAGAGGGATTGTCCTGTGCTGGATATCCAGGGGCTGGGATGTTGGTGGAGCTGGTGTAGGACCTGAGACCTGTAGGACTTGGGACCAGGGAAACCAAGAGGATGGCTCGATCACCAAGTTGGTCCTTTGCTTTCTGTTCAGTTCCTTGACCCGGATACTTGCCGCAGAAAGGCTTCGACACTCTTTCCAGACGTACTTGTCCCTGGACACAGACAGACTGTCTGATCCAGGGCCCCAGCTGTACAGTGCAGGTTAACTTCCATTCATTCCTTCATTCCTTCGTTCCTTCCTTCATTCATTGTCTACTTCTTGAACACCTAGTACTCTGTGCACTAGGATTACAGTGGAAAACAGTACAGGGGGTATTTGGTCCTCAGAGCTTCTGTTTTAGTGGGCGTACCCCATGTGACTGACCCAAACCCTGACCGCGCCCCAACCCCCAGTCTTGGTCATAGAGGAGACCTGCAGCCTGACCCTCTGTAGAAGTCTGTCCAATGCAGCTCATTCATGACCTTGCCTTCACCAACTGCGTGTTATTAGCAGGCGAGACGTCTGTGTGCCTCACTGTAGTCCATGCCCACCGCTGGAGGAACCACCCCGCCATGTCTGCTTCAACAGCCTCGAGCAAAAGTTGGAAGGGGATCACCTCTGGGTGATGGCTTTGCCCTCTGACTACCCCAAAGCCCTCAGGGGGCAACCCCTGATGTGCACATATGTGTGTCTGTCCTAATGGTGTGTGGGAGGGGAGCTTCCCGGAGACAGCAGGTCCTGAGCCCCTGTTTCCCAGGCTTAATGTCTCCCTCTCTAGAATGCACCCTCCCAGCGCAGGACACGGGACGTTCCAGGGGCTTTGCTGCTGAATGAATAAATGTATGAATGAGTGGGCGGAAGTGAGGCTCAGGGCAGACTGGCTGCTTCCCCCAATTCCTTCTCCTTGCTTGGAGTCAGCACCTTGTTTTCCCCGCTGGTTACTGGAGGCAAACCCTGCGGAAATATAGTGTTATCTAAATGCTAAACAGCAGCAGTAACCGCCGGGATGAGCTCCATGAACAATGTGCGGGCTTATGGGTCATCTCCTGCCTCCCTCCTCCTGCTCCCGACGCCGTTCTTGTTCTAGAAGGGCCTGTCAGGTCCATTAGTGCCCACACTCTGTCAGGGCTGAAGCTGCCCAAATACGGGGGCTGAGTGGGGTGAGGGTGGGCAGGGGGGGCTGAGCAGCTGCGGTCCTTCCAGGGAGCATGAGGTGAAGGGGGAGGGGGCGTGTCACTGCTCCTAGGCCTTCTGTGACCATGCAAATGATTGACAGCCCGGTACATCCTCAGGTTCCTCGTATGAAAAATAAAAATTTCATGAATATCACGGAAAGCTTCCTATGCACCAGGCACCTTCCTTACATTGTTTCAGATTCTCAAGCTGGAGAGTTTTCCATTTTAGAAACTGGGGCTCCGAGAGGAAAAGAGAGCCCGCCCCCCCCCCCCCCCCTGCCCGGCAGCCCAGCTTTGCATTTTATAAATAAGATTTAGCCTGAGGCCGCCTGCCTGCAAACTTGTGCTGGCTGCCAGAACACAGGTGCCGGGCTGGATCAGAGGTTTGCAAAATGTTTGTAGTGGAGAGGAGCTTTGTTCAAACAAAATCTTACAGGGTTACTCTCCATGGAAAACAGGTAAGAGCAGAGTGGATCTGATTGAAGCTGGAGTGGGGTGGGTGGGCTGGGGGTCCGTGGGGTCTTCCCCCACTCCTCTCCCCCCACCCGGCAGGCAGGGCTCTGTGGGGACTCAGCTGGGCTCAGGGCTCACCCTGAGGGATACAGGGGTGGCTACTTGAGGTCACTTCCCCTGCCCCACGCCCCTCTCCACCCTCCCCAGGAGCTGGAGGGGACCCAGGCCCCACAGATTTTCCCAGGCAGGACCAGAAAGAGGCCACACTTGAGTGTCTCCGCCTGCCTGCCTCTCCATACGTAACCCAGGGCCTGTGGGTTGCCGAGACTGGGTCCCCTCCAGCTCCTGGTCTAGAGAAACCACGCAGAGGCACCTTGGGGTTACTGCCTGGCCTCTGACCCTCTGATGGCTGTCACTCAGAGTCTGTGGCAGCTGACTCTGAGCTGGGCTGGGCTGGGGAGCCGCAGGGAGGCTGGGGCGTGGCCTGGAGGCGGAGGGCCCAGAGCTGGGAGGAAACAAGACTGGGGATCTGGACTAGGGAGAGGCCCACACTCCCCAGTCCTGGGGGTTTTCGCCATATGCCCCTGGGCTGTCACTATAGGCCATGCCACTTGGTCCTGCAGATGGGGACACATCCCAGAACAGAGCCCAAGGACTCAGAGAAGAGTCCTGGGCTCTGAGGGGGCAGGGGCCTCACTCAGGGGGCCATCAGAGCAGCGGGCTCAGGGAGGGGTGGGGTTAGAGAGGCACTCAGGTTGCCAGTCCCTTCAAGAGCTCAGGTTGCTCTGAGAAAGGTCATTTTGGAGGGCGATCCAGGTCCCCCCTTAAGTGGGATCAGGAGTCCTTCCTCCTGTGATAAGTGCTTGAGCCCCGAGTTTCAGTTTCCCCACTGTGACCCCTTTCACCTCTCCTTCCGCCTGCTCAGTGGTCTCTGGCTCATCAAAATATCACTGCCCTCCCCAGACCCCAGACCCCAGCATCCAGACCCCAGGCCTTACCCACAACTAGCCTGACACCTGGGGATCCTGGGGGTGCCGGCAATGGCTGCCTCGGGTTCCTTGCCTGCACATTGAGGGTGTTGGGAGGGGCTTTGGAGTGGGAAAGGCCTGGAGGCTGTGACTGGAAGCCTGTATCCTGCACTCCCCCCCACGCCTCGGGCTCCATAGCAAGGAGGCCTCAGAGCCGCCAGGATTCTCCTGCCTCCGCCATCCGTCACCCTCGGTGGACTCAGACACGTCCATTTGGTTTATTAACACAAACACTCGGCAGATTGGATGGGAGTTCACGGAAGTCAGGGGATATGTTCATCACCTCCTGCTCCATCACCTGTCGCCGCCGCTGGCAGCTCTGGGACTGGTGGAGGCTGGCCTTGGGAGGGGCGGGAGGAGCGAATGAAATCACCTCCAGACGAACACTCCTGCGTGGCTGCAGGCCGCCCTCCGCCCGGTGAACAAGGACCTGCTCTCCGATCTCAGGTCTACAGCCGGCTGATGGTGCATGACCTCGGTCGAGGTCCTTCTCCTGTCCTGGCCTCGGTGTCTCCATCCGTCAATGGGGCCACTGCAGAGGCAACCTGGACTCTAAGGCTGGTGGCCCGGCACCCCAGGTCCCGTTTTCTGCTCTTAAGTCACTTTATGCTTTTTGCGTCCTGGCTGGACCATCTGGCACCATTGAAATCACTCCTTGGGTTCAGGTTCCCCCCAGCTCTCCTAGCAGCACCCCAAAAGTCAGCACTGGAAATTCATCTCATGAAACAGAAGCGGACTTCTTATCCCAAGAGAAAAATGCATCTTTTTGATTCTCAGCCCCAAGTGGAAGCTCAACCCAGAGTCGGAGCCAACAAATGAGGTGCCCTTCTTGCCAGGGGCGGGGGAGGGAGAGAGGGGAAGGAGGGTGAATCCAGCTTTTCCCTGGTGCGATGCTAGGACCCAGGACCCCAGGCGGCCTAAAGGAACTCCAACCCCAGGTGCTCACTCCCCAACACACATGCTATCAGCCTGAGTTTAGGGCCAGGTTTAGGGCCAGGCTTATCTCATGCTCCTTGGCACCCCCAGGTGACACCCACAAGAAGCTGATTGAAGTCTGCCTACAACTGTCTCCATGGCGGTGGCTGGAGTAAGAAAGAGGGGGTGCTGAGTGGCTGTGAACTGGGTGCCCGACGGGAGTCAAATACACTGAACAGGTCAGTGTGGAAATGAACAGCTGAGGGCAGATGGAGTCAGCAAGCAGGGAGTGAATACTAGTCAAGTCCACACTGTCGCTGAGCTGATCACCCACCTGCAGACAGTGCAGGAGAAGTCACCCTCATCATCCACTAGAGTAATTCCTGCGGCCCAGGCACCGTTGGGGGAGTCCAAGTCCTTGCAGGATCCCCTCTGAGTGAGTGGCCCCTCATTGGGCTCCACTCTATCATCTTGGCCCCACTTGGAAGGAGGAGAGGAAGCATTGAGTGCCTGAGCTCCAGGTGAGAGGGAGGGATGGCGGGGAGGAGAGAGAGAGAGAGAGAGAGCTGTCCGCAGCACCTCTGGCTGGCTGGCTCGCTCCTGGCACATGTCAGAGTTGGGGCCTTTTCTTCCTGGCAGCGTCCTGCTAGACAAGGAACCCCGTCCTCTGAAGTCTGGCAGGAAAATCATACACCTTGAAGGCATTTTGCTGCCTGGAAACTGGACCGGACACCCTTCCTGTGGGCTGGGAATGCCACACGGGGTTTCTGAGAAGAGCGCCTTAGATCCGTGGCCGTGTGACTTAAGCATCTCCTCCTCCCCCTCCTCACAAAACGAAAAAAGGTCACAAGTGTCAACTCGCACACACTCCTCACGTCATAAACATGATCGAGATTGTCCCCATTTTACAGATGGAAGAAGTGAGGCCCAGGGAGAGAAGGTGACTTGCCCGAGGTCATGGAGCTGCATGCTTGCTTCTGTTCACAGCCGGAGAGAGAGGCTCTAAGGTGATGGATTCCTTGGGGAAAATGGCTGCCCAAGCCCTCAGTCAGAACCTGGGGAGCAGCCGTGAGCCAGGCTCCGGCCCTGGGCTCCTGCGGAAGTCGTTCCTCACTCTGCACCTTGGCTTTCGCTATGGAGAGGGGTACAGGGGTGGACTGCACACACGCTGTTGTCCGTCCTTCTGAAGTGCAGTGACTACCTCCCTGTTATTAAGCACCTGCTATGTACTTTGCACCAGGCAGGACGAGCAGCACACATTCTGGTTTGCACCCATGCCTCTGCAAGGCTCACACGATGAAAGCCTGGTTTACAAATGAGCCCTAACCAGTTTGGCTCAGTGGATAGAGCATCAGCCTGCAGATGCAAGGGTCCCGGGTTCGATTCCGGTCAAGGGCTTGTACCTTGGTTGCGGGCACATCCCCAGTGGGGCGCGTGCAGGAGGCAGCGGATCTATGTTTCTCTCTCAGCGATGTTCCTAACTCTCTATCCCTCTCCCTTCCTCTCCGTAAAAAATCAATAAAAAATATATTAAAAAACAAACAAGCCAAACAAATGAAGAAACAGAGGCTCCGAGAGGTTAGAGAGGAGCTAACTTGCCCAGACACAGCTGCTGAGGTGTGGACGCAAGACTCGAACCCAGATCCCTCCTCCAGCCACCAGCACACTTAGTGTCCTCAGGAAAACCATTTCGTTCTCTTGCTGTGGCTGCTGCTGCTGCTGATAAACCTCACAACTGCCATTCTGGGACATCTACTGCTTGTCAAGTATCATCCCCAGAGATTTTATGTGCAATAAAAGTGTCTGTATACGCGAAGACCTTTTTATTTGCAAGTGAAGAAATCCCACTCACACTGGCTTCAGTAAAATGGTATTTACTGGCTCACATAATAGGCAGGTCTAGGCTGGATATCTGCCAGACCTGGGGGCTAAATGAGATCTCCTGTTTTCCCCATTCCTCTCTGTTCAATTCCACCCCCCGCCACCAGCATTCGCTCCTGCTGGAGTGGGACTTACTCCATGTCCCCCGCCCCCCATTGCCCCCGGCAATCCCCATTCTCCAGGCTTAATCACCCCAGTGGAACAGAGACCATCTCTCACTTGGTATGTATATAGTCATTCCAGGGCAGGTCTTTGATTGGCTCTCCTCTGTAGCATAAGCTCACCCCCTGGGCGGTATTTCCAGGGTAATGGGATCTGTACACACCACATGTCACAGCCCCTCTCCCCTGAGCGCGTGGTGGGCGCAGTCCCACTGGAATTATTAATGCTGTGCAAAGAAAAGACGTCGTATGCCCACGTCAGTCTAACCGCCTCTCATACAACCCCATGAGAAAGGTGTAAGCACGCTGCATTTTATAGATGAGGACATGAAGGGTCAGCAAGGACGAATGACTGTGCAGGGGGCCATGGGCAGCTCATGTAGACTCACGCTACTGAGTTTTGAGAGAACTGGGACTCAGTTAAACTGAAAGGATGAGATGTTGTTGAGCACCTACTGTGTGCAAGGCTTCAAAGAGAAGCAGGAGACCCAGCCCCCACCCCCAGGCCATGCACAATCTACCTGGAGAAACCAGAGTTAAAAAACAACATTGGGGTTGAACAATAGGTGCAGCAGCAGGAGGAGGGCTGACAGGAGACCGGGGGTGATTAATTGCTAAATGAGTGGTACAGACAGTAATTGCTGGGGGAGTTCAGAGGAGAGAGCAAACCGTGGGCTGCAGTCAGGAAAGCGTTTCTGAAAGAGAAAGACTCTGAACTGGGGCTTGAAGGACAGGAGGCTTTGTAGAGGCAGAGAGGAAGGGCAGGGGCCTCCCACCTGGGACTAAGGGCGCTCCCCGGGCACGGGGGCCCTGCAACGCTGTGGCTTAGAAAACCTCCCCAGACCCTTGCAAGATCTCCCAGAGTCTGGTTCGAATCCCAGCTCTGCCACCGGTGAGCTGTGTGACCTTGGGCAGGGCGCTTCACCTCTCTGAACTCAGGGTTTCCATCCACACACTGGGAGACAGGATTGCTGCTCTGCCTACTCACCAGATTGCTGTGAGGATGGAATGAAATGATGTGCGTGGAAGTGCCTTGGGGAACCATAAAGCGCTTTGTAAATATGAGCGATGATTACACGGACGGCTCCTGTGCATTTATTCTTAGCCTCAGGCCTCCCGACAATGTGTCAGGGAAGGCTTGTTGCTTCTCCCTCCCCTCTCTCGAGCCCCACGCTTTATTCTAGGATGGCAGAGAGAGGGAAACGATTTGAAACCCCACATTGCCTGCTTCCCAGACCTGGCGCAGCCTTAGGAGACGCGTCCCTCCTAAGCCCTGGTGTGAGAGTTAATAAAGGGAACGGTGCCAGTGCCTAGTACAGTGCCTGGCCCAGAGGTCAACTTATTTCAAATGCTGTTTCTCTTGGAGGGTGCCCTTCTCGAAGCTCTGATCTGATGTTCAGAAGCAAACCAGGGCCTGGAAAATGGAACATGCTGATTGGCCAGACGTGGGTCCTATGATCTGCTGGCCCTGGATAGAGGAGGGGGCCGTACCCCAGCCTTTTGGGGAGAATGGGTGGGGGTGTGTGCATACTTACCGCTTATCACAGGGGTCAGCAACTACTGCTCAGAGCTACAGCTGGCCCATGGCTCGTTTCCGAGCTACCCACAAGCTCAGAATCATGTTTACATTTTCAAGGGTCTAATTAAAACCTAAAATAAAAGACTGCTAGATCGTGTGGCCTGGGAAGCCCAACCTATTACTCTCTGGCTTTTCACAGGAAAAGTTGGCTGAGCCCTGATCCATTTTGTTGTGAACACAAACAGCTTATTCTTCCGAACCCCAGCATTTCATGCGTCTATGAGCTGGCTCTTCATGGAGCAACGTCGGATTGCTTCTGACGGGATAAAGGCCTGGGGAGGTCCATCACCAGCCAGGTCCTGGTCCAGAAACCTGGAACTGCTCTGAGCATTCACAGTGGGAGGGGTGGCCTCCATAGGAGGAATCGGCATTCACAGGCCCCGAAAGAGCTGAAAAGTCAAACAGGAAGCTGCTACCATGTCCTGGCCGGAGGGGAGTGGAGCAGGGTGACTGCAGCCCAGGGCCCCAGTCCAGGGGCCTCTGGAGCCTGCGGCCCTACGCGGTGCAGTCCAAACAGGCGTCTGAGGGTACCTGAGCACTGCCTGGGGAGTCCCTGGAGCAGGAAGCGAGGGGAGAAACACCTGGTTTCTCTCTAAAACTCAGCCTGCAGTGCTTGGTCCTCCGCTGTCTGGACTTGAACCTGGGCACCGCGAGGAAATGAGAGAAGGGCGAATGGGCTGCATGGGCCATGAGGTGGGGGTAGATTCTGCCAGGTCAGTCCCTCTGATGGCTGGTGACCAGGCCCAACGCCTGGGGCCATGAAAGCATGTCTGCCTCAGGCGATGAGACCTCGCAAAACGTCCACGTTCATTGCCGTGCCCACCTTGGTGGCATGTACCCTGCGAGACTTATGTCCACAGGCATTGCCATTTGTTTGTGACTGGCATTCGGCTTCTATTGAATTAGTCCTAAGTGGTTAATCCTTTCTCAATTCGATATTTCCTCTTCTTTGTGGTCACGAAGGTGTAGATGATTTCCCAGCTTCAGACATCCCCCTACCCCCTTTCTCGAGGTTTCCATACCTGGGGTTCCCTTTAAACTACCCTCCTGACTCCCGGCATGCCCGAGTACTGCTTGTACCATTGTTTCCCCCTTCCCACTCTATTTTTGAACACATTAATACATCTAGTTATGAAGAAAGCCTCATATCACAGCTGTAAATAGAATCTCAGCACTGTGTGCCATCAATATAAATAAATACCATGAAACAAAGTCAGTGTTAATTGAATTCTGGCTCGATCCTCTCGCCTTGGCAGGGGCCCGGTGCAGGAGGCTCTTTGTCAAGATGGGGAATGTTAAAAGGAAGAAGGAGAGGCGTGGAAGGGGAGCACCAAGGGGCGTCTTTCTCCTCGTTGTCGTCGCAGGGTGACGTGGATTGGAAAGGGGTGTGCTCTCACCTGTGTGATTTGGTGTGACCCGTATCACCAATGTTGTTTCTCTTTCCACCTGAAACCACACCAACTCTGTCACCCCAGAGAGATGTCAGGCAGCATGCCTGGGGACCCACAAGGGCTTCCTTCTCCCCTGTTCCATTTATCTCTCGTCTAAAGTTTTGTCAGGTGCCATTCGGCCACTGTTTACACTTCTTAGAGCTTTGAGATCTCCTATGAAGTCAGTGAATGCTCCAAGATACCCTTGCCTCCTTTGATGAATTAACCCAGCATCCCGGAAATGAGTGAGTCCTGTGCATACTGTATTCACCGAATAAGGGCAGAGATAGCTCATGTTTGTTGGCCTTTGTTGTTCAGTGGATTCCACGTATACGCGAAATCGTATGGTATTTGTCTTTCTCTGACTGGCTCGTTTCATTGAGCATACTACTCTCCAGGTCCATCCAGCCTGCTGGGAAAGGTAAGATTTACTTCTTGTTATGGCCGAGTAGTATTCCATTGTGTAACTGCACCATAACATTCTTGCCCATTCATCTACTGATGGGCACATGGGCTTCTTCCAAGTTGTGACTCTTGTGAATAATAACTGCAGTGAACAAAGGGGTGCATATATTCTTCGAATCAGCGTTTCGGGTTTCTTTGGATATATTCCCAGAAGTGGACTCGCTGGATTGTAAGGAAACTCCATACCGTTTTCCACAGGGGCTGCACCAATCTGCATTCCCAACAGTGCGCCAGGGTTCCCCTTTCTCCACACCCTTGTCAACATTTGTTGTTTGTTGATTTATTGATGGTAGCACTCTGACAGGTGTGGGGTGATACCTCATTGTGGTTTTAATTTGCATCTCTCTGATGATCAGTGACTTTGAGCTGAAGTTTGTTTTTTAAAAACATCATTTTGATGATTAAGTTATGAACAGTTACTTATAAATAGTTACAACTTACCTCTCATCTGTGTCAACATTGATGACTTAATGACAAGGTTTTCCTGCTGTTACTGACATTTGTGAATATTTGTCTACTTGATGCCACATTTGGCTGAATTTTGGGGAAATATACTT
>PVJC01022241.1:0-27532 GCA_004026665.1 Murina feae | reverse complement strand
TGGGGGGGAGTTGGGAGATCAACTGAAAGACTTGCATGCATGCATAGGAGAATAATCAGTGGACACGGGAAACTGGGGGTTAGGGAGGAGGGGGGGGGAAGGGCAAGGGGAAAAAATGGAGATCTATCTATCATCTGTTGTAATACTTATCTATCACTTGTTGTAATACTTTAAGCAATGAAATAAAAAAAAAAAAAAAGAACCTCCTGGACATTAGAATGTTTGCCAAATACAGTACCTGAAGGTTCCTATTAGAGTTTTATTCAGCATCCAGCAAAGACAGAAGAAGAAGTACTTAATTCAAGGTAAGATGTTCATTTTTTCCCCCTGCTTGCTTGCTGGGGAAAAATCAGTGAAGCTGGCTGAGAGCAGGTGTCATGAGATACTACTGCTTAATTATTCTGAAGTGGAAAATGAAAAACCATTTATATGGATACATTAAATTATATTATGGGGAACAAGTTAAGTGCGTTTTTTATTAAACAAAAATGTATCCATGTTAATTACAAGCTGTAGAAAAAATGTAAGTGGAAGAAGAGAAATGAGTGGTGTTTTTTGGTATTGAGTTTGGAATATGTTGGTAGCAGTGGCAACAGTAGATGCTACTTTCAGGGCTTTGAAAACTCACGGCACGTTTGAAAACTGACAAGTCATTCAGTAAAGCTGGAGCGTAGAGTTTTTGTGGAGCGGAGTGACAAGGGATGAGTCTGAGAAACAAGCGGAAGCAGGATCACAAAAGGTCTGGAGGATAGTGCAAAATGGTCTTTTACACCAAATGAGGCTAAAAGAAGACCATGTCAGGTGTAAATTACAGAAGCATGACCATCTTTCCCTTTCACAACAGCCACAGTCACAAGGGAAGTCAGAATATGAAAACCCAAATGAAGAGATAATGAGCACTGGCATTTAGCCCAGTGCCAATGGATATAGGCTGGAGAGAGCTTCCAGAAAGATCTAAGGTAAATATGTAAGACTTTCTGATTGATTTGAAATGAAGGGGAGGAACAGTCAAAAGAAGATTCAAGAACCACCCCAATTTACTGTCCAAACAACTCATCACACTTTACTTGTAATAACTATGAATTAAGATGGCAGAAACCTTATTTACATTGAGATTTTCAAAATTAACCTAAACATTTCCTAATGATGTTTGCTATAAATTATGTTTATTTCTATTTTCTTTGCTAGTGCTCAAAAGTAGTAATTTTACTTTTCATGTAATCAGGGTATAAGTACCATGAAAAATATTAATTGCAGAATATTTTCTTCAATATGTCTTTCTTTCAAATGTTTGAATATTTCAAAGCATAGTTTGTGATTTTAAATAAAAATATTGATAGTTAATTCTAAAAGGTGGTATTCAGTTGAAATGTGTAATCAATACCATTTAACTAGGCAGGAGTGCGTGGGGGAATGGAAAGAATCTGTATGCATGTATGCTTAAGCCATGGACACAGACAATGGTGTGGTGAAGGCCTGGGAAGGGGGGTGGAGTGCAGGCTAGAAGGGGTCAGTGTGAAAAAAGGGGATATATGTAATATTTTCAACAATAAAAATTAAAAAATACTACCTAACTATATTTAAAACAACAACAAAAACACTGATTTGCATGAGTGCTGACGAGAAAGAAAAAAACACAATTAAAAGACAGGGAGTTCAATGGAAAGATACTTGTAAGAGAGCTTAGTACCCTTTTCTCAATATATTTTAAGATGAATATGGGTTCAGGATAAGGTGACCAGATTTTAACATTGGTAAAGCGGGACACCATTGACTGGGGTGGTTCTTTCATATTATTATTATTACTTAAAATATTACAAAGAGTAGTACATATGTGTCTTTCCAAAAATCGGGACTTTATTAAAACACCGGGGGACGCGGAACAAATTGTTAAAAATCGGGACTGTCCCGCCAAAAGCGGGACATTTGGTCACCTTAGTTTAGGACACACTCGTCTTTGATGTATATAACTATTTTTAAGAAAATTATGATATATTCCATCATGTTGTGAGGAGTAACTGAAATTCAAAGTGAATGAGGCACTGATTCCTCAATTACCTGGATACCCTTGGCTAAAATGCTTAGTTCTCTCTACCTGAATGTCTTCATCTGTAAAATGTGCCTGAGGTGTGATACTGGCTCATATGAGAAGAGTTATGCCACCACTGGTCCCCTGCGGACCAAACAATGTAATCTGCTATTATTTCATTGAATCAATTATTCCCAGATACTTTTATTATTCAATTAATGTTTACTTGTTCATGTTGTGCTCCTATGAATATTTAAAGCAAGTGCCCTTTGGCTGAACTTAAGTGGCCACTTTTGACCCTTGTTATTATCTACGCTTACCTTTCCATATTTTGATGAATTAAATTAAATTTAATTGTAAGAGTTTCAACTCTAAAGCTCATTTGGGTCCAATGAACTTTGTTTCAACACTTTAAAGACTTGCTACATTATATATTGCTAATGAACTTTATTTTAACCCTCATAGACTTGCCTCATTATATATTTCTAATTTTTATTTTTAGTTACTTTATGTTCACTGTTACTCAAATATTCCAAGATAAAACTCATTAAAAAGCTAGGTTCAACATTTATTATTTCTCATGGTTTAGAGAAGTGCAGGCAATTAGAGAATACTAACAAGTTAAGCCTTTAGCATACAAACTCCCCAAGGTACCCTATTGTCAGGGAGGAAGAAAATTTCCCTCTATCCTTCTTGAGTTCTTATATTTGGACTAATAAGAAGATTTAGATTAACAGTAGAAATGCAATTTAACATGTGTGGATGGGAAATCATAAATGATGCTTTGAAAAATTATGAGCAAGCCAGCTTTCTATACATGTTAGACAAAACACAAACAAACAAACAACAAAAATAATAAATTTGTGAAGAATTGACAGAACAAACACACTCAGGTTGGGGTTCTCAGTAGTGAGGAATGTAAATTTGGGCTGCTTGGTAAGTTCCTAAAGGAGTAACATTTGTTTATGTAAGATTTTCAGACTTGAATTCCATAACCCTATTGCTAAGGGTATCTCTCTATATGCACTCTTCCCTCCAGCAACAACCCCCGCTCCTCCAGATTTTGGAGCGCACCTTTCACAGGGGAGATTTATATCCTGCAATCAAGGAGACAAGAGAGGGTCAACATGCCTTCTTGCACAGGCTGCTTGTCAAGTAACTTTAATGTGAAGTAATCAATATGCCATTGTGAGGTATTGGGGCAGCCTTCCATGGGCCCTGATAGTATTGTGATTTTTCTTGGTTGAAAATAAATGAGGGAGGCAGACAGACCATTTCTAATTGAAGGAGCTCCTCAGAGCAGAAAGGTCTTTGCATGGGACAGAGGCAGGGCAAATGAAAGTACTGAATCCTCCTCCCCTTCCCCTGTACTCCCCCCTCCCCATGGTTGATGAACAAGGTTTACTAGACCCTTGGCTACTCTTACTATTTGGTCACCCACGGGTGTGTGAGGAGGAAGTTACATAGGAGTGGTTGTAGTGTACACTGAGCAGGAGATGTTTACTGAGAAACTAGAAGAAACTTTTTTCACACAGGCATGAGTCTGGAGGGGCTCCATGCATTCACAAGACAGGGGATTTACCAAAACACAAAAGAGATTCACTCCAAAACCTAGAAAATGCCTCATTTCTCCAACTAAGCCTCAGAATAAACCAGAAACAGAACAAATAGCAGGTCTCAACTAAGATAGAAAGAAAGATCAAGGACAATGAATGGTGATATGATAACCAATTAAACCTCTGGACAGAACTCTCCACAAGGTTAGCCAAGGAGAAAGGAAATTGCCAGACAACTGTAGAAAAAATACTTATATAGCTTTTTATTTTGAAAAACAAAAAAAACTATTATGAAAAACACAGAAAATAACCAAATGTTAGAGAAAACCTAATTCAGGGTATTGAAAAAATTCCTTGTTGAAATTTAATAATACAATAAATTCAATAAAGAGGAACTCAAAATTGGAAAAGGAAAATTATAGAAGCTTATGGAGAATGTAGCAAACCTCATACAGAACTAGTAAGTGATTAGACACGGCAAGGAAGAGAAAAGATACATCTAAAAATGGAATCACTGACAAAAAGAAAACTGAAAAGGTACACAATGATAAAGTTTGAAGAAATTAAGAAGAGGGTAACAGATAATGAGGACAGTAAAAAGACACCCAACTTAAAGTTAGTATTTCTAGACACCTTAACAAGTGAGAAAAAAACTATTTTAAAATAGTATGTTTTTCTTCAAGGACATTTATAAAAGGAATAACTGAGTTTAAGCCTACACAGGCACACTGGGAAATGACACAGATAATGGATACTGAAACATATCCATGTTAAGTTGCAGCACTTCAAGAATTAAAAAAAAATGAATTTAAGCAACCAGGCGGGAAGAATCAACCCACTTTCATGTGGCAAAATACAAGCTGGGCAGCCAGAGCCACAGATGAAGGAGCCAAGGAGTGTGTTTGTCAGGTAAACGAAATAGGTCCCTACACTAGACCTGCCTAAGGCGCTGTTCAGCTATAAAACAACAACAACAACAACAAAAACAAACAAACAAAAAAAAAATAGAACATAATCACTGACAAACCTGGAAAGTTTAAAACAAAGCAAAACACGCAAATACCATTCGTCTTTCTTGAAGACAAAATGCAGCTAAAAAAAAAAGACTCGTAGAGGAACAAGCAGACAACTCCTGCGATATTTCTCCACCGAAGACACAGGTGTTTGTCTGAAAAACTCTGAGAAAAAGTGTGAAGATAAAGTTTTGTACCCAGTTTGTTTGTTTGTGTTTTTTAACTTAATAAAGGAAAGGCCACACTTACACATTCGCACACAAGCAGAAACTCAGACACCTGCAAACTGCTTTCACAAATGTTAAGAGCACACATAGCAAAGCAACAAACAAACCATACAATTAAATTCAAGGAACTGAAGGTGAATGTGACACTATAACTTATGGTTAGAGACGCTTTAGCAGAGACCGGCTGCTGTGCTGAATTACCTAGACCCAAATTTGTGCATTACCAAGAAAGAATGAGAGGCATGAAGACGTTGATGCATTTAAATTGCTATTAATGTAGTAGTGGAAGTGGAAGATTCTGGCATTTTTGTACTTATTGTAAATGTTGGAATAATTTTTAAATCAGGCATGAATAGAGTACCAGTGTAGATCCAGAGGCAAGCTCAATCTGGCCTTATATGGTGAAAGGACTTTAAGCTATTTTAAAATAGAATTCATATTAAACAACTGCAGAATTTAAGGCTTTAGCAGAAAAATTTAAGTAACAGAAATTATGGAAAGTGGGAAATAATAGGTGATGATGTGGGAGGAAATTTAAGTGAGCTAATTCCCTGATCTTTCAAAGGACTCAATCCCAATTCAAATTATGTATCTTTTTATATTAAGAAAAGACAATGCTCCCAATACTTAATTTTTTTCATAATCTACTTCTAACTTTATGGGAATGTTTAAAAAGAATCTTAATCTGTATAACATAAATTTGTACCTGAAATACATCATGTCTTTCAGTATTATTTCTCCTTATTTGAATGCTTCAATTCAAGTAAAAGTATATTTTCTTAATGTAGCATGCATTTGATGACAACCTAAATAAAAGCATATGTGAATATTTTATTGAGGAAGGGATATCAGGGAATGATGGGGAAGGATAGTGGGGGAGAAACAGAACTAGGCTGAAATAAAGAAATACTGATTAACAAATATTTCCACCACTATTGGTGGCATGATTCCAAGAGACTCTCTGAGAAGTGGTATGAAGTGCATCTCAAGACCCGGGAGCTAAAGAAAAATGCAATGTTCCATCATTTCCCATTCCATATGGTTCAAATATTTATTTAATAATGCACTAATTCTCTTCAGGTTGTACATGAAAAGCAGCCAGGTTGGATGTACAGTGGTTGGTTATCTGTCCTGTTTTTCTGGGAAGCCTCAAGAGAGGCATTTGGTGCTAAAAATAGGATGGCCTGGGAATACTGGAATGACTTGTCTGACACTCGCCTTCTTTATAACCTAGTTTATGCCTTAATATCAACAGAGAAGAGACAGGATAGAGGCAAGAGGCTTTGATAGGAACTTGAGAAGAGAATATTTTACATTGAAGAACAGATCACTTCAACGTTGGTGGAATAAGAGGGTAAAACAAAGACTATCTGAAGTTGTCATTTCCCACTTCATTCAAACAGTAGTGTATAGTAACATTAAGATATTGTATTTCTCAAATAGTTCTAGCTCTCATGTTACAAAATGGGTATTGTAAGTGACTAGATCTTAACTGTTTTCACTATAAAAGAGGAAATGATAATTATGGATGTGATGGGGTTGTTAGGGTGATAATCTTTTGTTGTATATAAATGCAACAAATCACACATTGTACTTCTTAGACTTACACAATGCTGTGTGTCAACTATTTCTCAATTTTTACAAATTGGTTGAACTAAATTGGTTATCCGAATGGGTGTATGTGTTGTTTTACTAGCTCAACATTGAATCCCAATCTCCTTCTGGTATAAACTCCAGGATTCAGTTGGACAGCAGTGTTTTGAGAACTATAGGTAGCATATGCACATGTACAGACACACATCAGCCTTTGGATGTTTATTTTAATTATAAAATGGAGTAAGCAGGTGAGTGCAGTTGACCTCGAAAAACAAGTTTGAACTAGATGGCCTCACTTATATGAATATATTTTTCAATAAATATATAGTCCGTTAGGAATTCACAGATTTGGAGGGCAGACTGAATGCATTGTTCTACATCATTTTATAGAAGAGATTTGAGAATCCTCAGATTTTGGTATCCACAGGGGACTCTGGAACCAATCTCCTGTGGACACCAAGGGATCACTGCAGTTAAGTTTTTGGAGAGTGGAAAGTTATATGCAATTTTTTTACTGCGAGAGATGTTGGTGCCTCCAAACCCCCATGTTGTCCAAGTACTTTCAAAGTTGAGAATTTAATAATTTTTGGAAAATGTTTGAGGTAATTTTAGTCAATTTGATATTGATCTAAAAATGAATCATATCTGCTGGCTCCATACTACTAATATCCAGTACTGTTGTGGGCTAAATTGTGACCCTCCAAAAGATATATCCTAAACCCTGATATTTATGAATGTGACCTTATTTGGAAATTGGGTCTCTAGAGATGTAATCAAATTAAAGTGTGGTAGTCTTAAATCCAATGTCTGGTGACCTTATAAGAAGAGAGAGACACACACACAGATAGAGGTACAGCTAAAGAGCCATGTGACCATGGGAACAGAAATTGAGTGATGCCTGCTGGTGGGAATGCAGACTGGTGCAGCCACTGTGGAGAACAGTATGGAGTTTCCTCAAAAAATTAAACGTGGATCTCCCTTTTGACCCTGTGATCCCACTTCTGGGAATATATCCTAAGAAACCAGAAACACCAATCAGAAAGGACATATGCATCCCTGTGTTCATAGCAGCACAATTTACCATAGCTAAGATTTGGAAACAGCCTAAGTGCCCATCAGCAGATGAATGGATTAGAAAACTGTGGTACATCTACACAATGGAATACTATGCTGCTGTAAAAAGGAAGGAGTTCTTAGCATTTGCAGCAGCATAGATGGAACTGGAGAACATAATGCTAAGTGAAATAAGCCAGTCAATGAAAGAAAAATATCACATGTCCTCACTTATCTATGGATAATAATAACCATTATAAGCTGGTGAACAAAAATAGGTACAGAGGCAGAGCAGCATCAAACAGACTGTCAAATTACAGCAACAAGGACAAGGAGGGTGGGTGGGTGGGTAACAGATCAGCCAAGGGACTTTTATGCATGCATTTAAGCATAACCAATGGACACAAAACACTGGGGGGCAGGGGAGGCTGGGAGAAGGGCAGGGGAAAAAAGAGATATATGTACTAATCTTTGTAAACTGTATGTAATAAAAACAATAAAATTAAAAAAAAGAAATTGAGTGATGCAACTATAAAACAAGGTATGCAAGGATTTGCCAGAAACCATTACAAGCCAGGAAGAGGCAAAGAAGGAACCTTCCCTAGCGTTTCCAGGGGAGTGTGATCCTGCTGACACCACAATTTCTATTTTTAGACTTCTAGCCACCAAACTGTGAAAAAAATAAATTTCCATTTTTAAGCCATATATTTGTAATACTTTGTTAGCGCAGTCCTAGAATACTAATAGGAATGAAACAGTCAGTACATTTGCAAGTTGTATTTGTATTGGACAACCTTCTCTTTGACATGTTCTTACGTGGATGGGCGTTTGCCACACCTTTATAATTTGTGATTGATGGTTTGCTTCTGTGGCCAGACGCATGATATGAGCTTTACAACAGCAATGACAGGAAGTATTGGATCACTTAACACTGCTATTTCTCGTGAGAGACACCGGGAAAAAACAAGAGTCTAATGACCCATTGCTGCTAATCTATATGCAAAGCTACTGACATCCATTGCTGGCTGAAATCAGTCTGTAAAACACACACACAAAAGAACAGTTTTATGAAATATAAGTTTCATGTTATAAAATTCACCCATTCTGAGGTGGGACCTTTGGGAGGTGATGATGCTATAAGGACAAAGCCCTCCTGAACTGGATGAGTGCCCTTAGAGGCCCAAAGAATGCCTCCTTTCTCCTCCAAGTGAGAAACAAAACATAAGCACATCTCTACAGGCACCAAATCTGTGTGCAGGATGATATTGAACATGCCGGTCTCCAGAACTGTGATAAATAAGTTTCTGTTGTTTATATGCCATCCAGTCTATGGGATTTGTTATAGTAGCCAGATCAGACTAATATTACAGAGTAGAGAGACCATCCCTGCCTTTAGGAGTTGAGGGGTGTGCTGGATATTGTCTGAGGGCTCTCAGTGCTGGACTCCCCGCTTCCCCCCGCCCCACACACACAGACACACTTTCCTTTGTACCTCTGGGGGGTAAATGTGCAAATCACATTTTTCAGCCACCCTTACCAGCTAAATCCCTCTTTGTTTTTGACAATGGGAGATACTGGGTAGAATTTAGAATGAAAAAATAAAATATTTTGCTGCCTCTCTTGCTCCTGTCATACCTGAATCTGGGACAGCAGCAATACCATGAAGGCCAAAGAAGGTTTTTCCCCATGGTTTTTTGTTTGTTTGTTTTGTTTGTTTGTTTTTGCATGGAACATCGGCCCTCAGAGAAGGTATGCAGGGGCAGGAGACAGAGGAAGGCAGACCAACACTGCATAGATACTAAACTTCAGTAAATTGTATGCGTAAATAGTATTTGCTTAACACCAAAGTACATTTCTAACAGCAGCAGATACAGAGAGCATGAAAGCACTTCAAACTGACAGTAATTCCAGGGCCAAAACTGTCACTTTACAGGACATTTCTGGTGAAACTATGGTCACAGAAAAAAAAAGGTTGTCCACATTGTCCTAGAATTTATAAATACCATCTTGATAAATAATAAGTGAAATGATGAGAAAGTGTTTCAAGAAGACATTATATGCTATCCACAGAATATGGAAGTGATTTGAAAAATCACCACAAGGCAAAAGTTACAAAGCTAATGCAGGAAATAAACAGCAATTATAGGTGGAAAAATTAGATGCCCATACATAGTTATGAGGGTATCAGAGTGAAAGAGAAAAAAGGAGAAGAAAAGGGAGAAAGAAAAATAAATGTAAATAATCATAGAAGGAATGATAGACTTAAAAATCACATATACCTAACATGCATTATTGATATTTTAAGAAGAGTTTTAAGCATATAAAACATTTAAAATATAAAAAGAATCAAAACTTCTCTGAAACATGGACAAATGGAGAGTAAGGCTGAATGCGACTCAAAGGTTTCCAAGAAATAATAATACTGAACATTTATACCTAACATCCCAAATCAAAGCATATTCGGATACAGATGTGACAATCCAAATACAAAAGAAGAATCATAGGAGTAGGCAGGAGGGAAAAACACATGCTTCCTACTAGTGTGAAACGCCAAGTTGTACTCCATAACTTCATAGTAATATTCGATGCAAAGGACAGTTTGATCATTATCTAAAAGATCCTGCGAGAAAGAGTATGTGATATAAGGATTTTATAATCAGCCAAGTTATCTTTTGATTATAAGGAAAACTCTTGAGTGTAAAGGTAATATACGCATAAACTGATGCCCTTTATGAATAACAAGAAAGCCAGGTGGTCCTGACCAGTTTGGCTCAGTGGATAAAGCGTCAGCCTGGGGACTCAAGGGTCCTAGGTTTGATTCTGGTCAAGGGCATGTACCCTGGTTGCGGGCACATAACCAGTGGGGAGTGTGCAGGAGTCAGCTGATCAATGTTTCTCTCTCATCGATGTTTCTAACTCTCTATCCTTCTCCCTTCCTCTCTGTAAAAAATCAAAATCAATAAAATATATTTAAGAAAAAAAAAAAAGAAAGCCAGCTGGGGATTAAAGTAAAAAAAAAAAAAAAAAAGGGCAGAATGGAGCTTACATCAACTGATTACATAATGAGAACAAAAAATGCTAATTGAGTTGACAAAAGTAAACACCCTTTTCCACCTACTCGAACTCCTACCCAAATATGTTCGATTAATTTTTATTAATGGAAGTCACAGAAAGGCATGCGTGTTGGCCACGGTGATCAGAGCAAGCAAAAGCAGCAGGGGCACTCAGCCAGCTTCGGTTTTCAGAAGTCCTCACTTCCACTCTGTCCCCATAGAAGGAGTCTTGTCAGTGTGAAAAGTTCATTTCTTTCCATGCTCACAGTTTTCTCAGAGTCAACTCACTCAACACTATTCAGAAAGAACTTGAAGCAGTATCTGCATCTTTCCTGTAAACCATTTATAGACATCTTGCATTCTGGTTATCTGGTCAAACCCATCAACGTTCTCTTCCCGGGTCGCCATGCTAGAATGGAAATCCTATTTAACCACAGCCCACAACCACCTAATAAATCTATTTTTTGAAAGAAGTGTATCATTATTTTATTTTATTTCCCTGGTAATATTAATAGTTGCATCATGATTCTCATTTCACAAACACACAAACTTCAACTCTGTGAGATGAAGCAAATGTAAGTTACACAGAAATTCAGACTTAGCCCTGACCAGTTTGGCTCAGTGGATAGAGCATCGGCTTACGGACTGAAAGGTCCCAGGCTCGATTCCGGTCAAGGGCATGTACCTTGGTTGTGGGCACATCCCCAGTGTGGGGTGTGCAGGAGGCAGCTGATTGATGTTTCTCTCTCATCGATGTTTCTAACTCTCTATCCTTCTCCCTTTCTCTCTGTAAAAAATCTAGGAAATATATTTTTAAAAAAGAAAATCAGACTTATAGAGGACATTAGACCCAAGTCTCTGTACTTTCCCATCCTACTTACTGTAGGTGTAAATGCTTTTTTGATAATAACATGTGGTAAATGATCACCTGATTTAAGAGAAAAAGCTCCAAGTATTAAAATAAAAAGTAGAGGTTCTTCAGTTTCTTACCCCCCATGACTTTCATGACAAAATTCACAGATCTTATTTCTGTGAATCATAACTATTGAGTAAAAGACTAGTCTTTTGAGATTTCTATTTATATTTTTGTAATTATATGGTGCCCTACATAAAATGACATATAAACATTAATGTTCCATGGCCCAATATCATATAAAGTATAATAACTTGGAAAAACTACTTTTCAGAAATTAAGATGCCTCAACAGTAAAGAAGAAGGGTACAGTACTATTTCCTTAGACCCTAATAAATATTTGATTATCTAGTCCAGGGTTTCACAAATATTGATAGTGTTTACCAAGGTAAGTAAGCATGTATACAGCTCACATATGACCCATTAATAATTGCAGGGGGAAATAGTGTCATGAAAATAATAAAGTGTTAGAAATATAAATACTTATGTTTTGGAAAGTTGATTTAGTCTCCTATATTTACTATAAAGATATTTATTATTCACATTGAAAAATTAAATATTGCCCTGACTGCTTTGGCTCAGTGGATAGAGCCTGTGGACTGAAAGGTCTCACTGAAAGGTTCGATTCTGGTCAAGGGCATGTACCTTGGTTGCAGGCACATCCCCAGTAGGAGGTGTGCAGGAAGCAGCTGATCGATGTTTCTCTCTCATCGATGCTTCTGACTCTCTATCCTTCTCCCTTACTATCTGTAAAAAAATCAATAAAATATATTTTAAAAAAGAAAAATTAAATATTTATTTGCATTACTATTGATTGAATTACTTTTAAATAAATAACACATATTATCCTTTTTAAAAATTGCAGACAAATTATAGTCCAAGTACAATATTTCATAACTGCATGCCATAGACTAATCAAATAGTTATGATAAGTGAGATAGGAAAGGGTAATTTATAAAATAACTACAAACATTTTTGTGGAATATAGTAAACTCAAGATATCACTGTCAGTGACATGAAAATAAAAAATCCCTTCTGAAAAAGCTGTGTGTGTGTGTGTGTGTGTGTGTGTGTACTAGAGGCCTGGTACACAAAATTTGTGCACTGGGGGGGGAGGGTCTCTCAGCCCAGCCTGACCCCTTCACATTCCGGGAACCCTCAGGGATGTCCTACTGATAGCTTAGGCTGCAGTCTGGCCTCCCTCCGCAGGAGGTGACCGGGTTGATCAGGGGAAGGAGCCACCCCCATTACCTGCTGCTGCTGCCACTGCTAGCCGCCACAGCCACCAAGGTGTTTTCATCAACACGGACTCCAGTCCCTTCACCATGAAAAAATGACAACTTTCTTTAGGCATTTTCAAGATGTGTCTTTCATAGGCTATGACATTTCTTTCTATCTTTTTTATTTTATCCTCACCTAAGGATATTCTTCCATTGATTTTTAAAGAGTGTGGAAGAGAGATGGAAAGACAGAGAGAAACATTAATGTGAGAGGCACACTTCAATTGGTTGCCTCCTGCATGAGCTCTGACCTGCAACCTAGGTACATGCCCTTGATCAGAATTGAACGCAGACCCTGCGCGATATGCAGGCCAAGGCTCTATCCACTGAGCCAAACCAGCTAGGGCAGGATATGACATTTCTTAGCTCCTCAAACAGCAGACCTTTGTTTTTTCCTCCAGGAGCGAGATGTAAAAACCTTAAATCATCTTCTTGAACTCCTATAACCCAAGCAAATGGCGTACCACAGCTTAGCCAATGAGCAGTTAGAAAAGGTGTTTCTTCTGCAGCTCCTGAACAGAAGCAGGACTGCTGGCATGCTGTGGCCATGGGGCCGCTGGGCGCTGGGCCCCCTGCGGGTTTGTATCTCTACTGGGGCCCCCCTGCATGTTGTTTTCTACATCTCTGGGGCCAGGTGCAGGCCACCCTATCTGTTGTTCTCTCAGGCTCTAGGCCTGCGCTTGGCCCCTCCTCCTGAGCTAGTCATGACTGTTATGGTGTCAGTGTCCCTGGCTAATTTGCATATTCTCTCTCTCTCTCCATATATATATAATATATATAGATATAGATATAGATATAGATATAGATATATAGATATATAGATAGATGATAGATAGATAGATAGATAGATAGATAGATAGATAGATAGATAGATAAAGGAAATTTGTTAAGTGGACAAATATATATGTCAATATCCTTTAAACTTCTAGCAGTGAATTTAACCCAATTACTAGGTTCCCAGCAATAAAATCTTGGTATATATAAAAATGAGAATCTATCAATTTGTACTTGATTTCCCTGTAAAACACTTCATTTCTTGAAAAGCTTGCAGTCCAAAAGGTATTTCACTCTTTGGTATGCCTGCAACCACGCTTTGGGACTCACTGGCCTAAATAATGACGACGTCCTATCTGATAGCGCGATGGAGATCCAGCATGTTCCTTACTGAGAGAAGTCACAGCACATTTGTTCCTCTGTTGTTGAATCATTAGGTGAGTTGGTAACTCACTGAAGAAATAAACATTTCCAACCAGTGACTTCTTAGTGAATGGCCACATGATAGACATCATATCCTGAATATAGAATCCAAACATAGTAAACACATACTCTCTTTCTCCATATATATATTGTGTGTCAAGATATATGTAATTAGGTTCTGAATGTGTCATAATAGGTATACATAATTATTTAGATAGCTAATAACTTTCAAAATTATTTGAAAATTCCTTACATATATACAATTACGTTTTTGAAACTCAGATAATAATCGAGCTTGTTCATTAATAATTTCATTAGTAAGAAAGAAGAAAGGTATGAAGAATAAAAAAATATCAAGAACAGTTTGAAGGAAACTGGAAAATATATTCATAAGCATGTTAGTAACTGTAATTTTTATTCAAGAATCTAAATATAGCATTTAACACTTACATCCATGAAAACTGTTGTTATGGCAAACACATTTATTCCACATTTAATTTTATACTTCACATTTCTGTTAATTTAGTTTCATTATAACCCTACTTTTTCAGTCTAATTCTGAATATTTTTTTACCTTGTCAGCCTATTTTTGCTGTCATAATTGGAATTCCTAACCTAAGATAGATGATTATTATAAAATAAAAAATATAAGGTTACTAAAATTATGTATTTTTCTGTAGAAATTGCTTCAGATCATCCACCTCATTTTAGGTCTATTACAACAAATAAAAGTGAAAATGTATAAAAATTATGCATGTGATTTACTTATTAAGTAATGGATTCCTCTTTTGTGGATATTAGCTTATATTATCCCATTCCTCTTCAATGGATAAAGATATTATAGTTTCACAAAATAAACATACTGGTATTTAAAATATATATTAATATTGGGGAACATTTTAAAAAAGTGAATGTGCTCCCTAGCTTTTAGAACAGAAATAAAATCTGGGCATCTCTAACCGAAGTCACGCTGGAGATTTGTTTTTCTCCTCTATTTCAGAAAAGCATTCTTAGATAAAAGTGCTTTTATCTAAATTATAAATAAGAATAAGGCATCACAAACTTTTGTGATAGCCATTAACAGACAAAGAGGAAAAGTGACAGCCTAATCCTCAAGGGTAAAGTAAGTGGGAGGCCATCTTCCTGTTGTTCCCCCAGGGAGACTGCGCTAAGAATCAGGACAGACAGAGGAAATGGAAGAAGTATGGATGAAAAGAGAATAATTTATTGGACTCTTTTTTATGAGATAACTGCACTAGCCATCTAACTTCCCACCAACCTATTGATGCATTAGGAATAGAACCATAGGCATTTTCCCAAAGCCAAACAGAATGCTTACCCTTAAAGCAGCACTGTCAAACAGATATTTTAGAAATGATGTAAATGTTCCCTTACCTGCTCTTTCTAATGGGGAAACCACTGGTTGCCCGTGGTTACTTTAAGTAGAGCTAATGTGGTTATGGATTTAAATTTTTAATTCTACTTAAATGTATATTTTAATATGTCATTTAATTTTAATCGATTTGTATTTTAAATGAGGGCATTTGGGCATTTAGTGTAATTGTACTTTTCTCTATTCTCTCACTAAATACAACTAAAATCTCTGGGTATATAAAAATAAACACAAAAAGACTGAAAGATGAGAAGAGGCCCTATCAGACAAGAGATCCAGTGCCAAGGGACAGCCTAACGGTGAGTTCCCCAGACTTTATTTTTGCTTAATATATCTCAAAATTGGAGCTGAAGAAGTTGGAAACGTCAACTGGCCTAGACAATGAAAGGCCTGCCAAAACCCTGCTCTCTTGAGCCAATAAACCAAGAAAGAGCAGCTAGCAAGACAGAAAACTGTGTGACAATAAATGCTCCACGCCAGGAAACCACTATTTTTCAATCTCATGCTCATTTGTAAGCTTGTATGTGAGAAGAACTCTCAGAAGGGCTGGGTGGGGGGCTGGTGCAAAGCCAGTGCAGGGCTGATGCGGTAAGTGGGATCTTCCATGGCCTGATTGCAACCTCGATCTGCCAACCAATGGAGTATCTAAGACTCACTTAACACAGTGGCAGATAACGCCTCTGAAAGAAAGCCCAACACACCCTGTACGTCAGGCACAAGCTGGAGCACTAGCAGCCCCGCTCGGGACTGCAGCGGTTAGACCTGAGGCCCCCTTTGCACTCAGGCATGGTGAATGCTGCAGTCTGTTCTGGAAACATCTTCATTGCTTTTCTTCAACAGCTGTCATCAAAACCCCAAAAGCTGTTCTCAGTCTTGTTTTAGGGAGAGTTTTATACCCTGATCCTCTGGGGTGATCTGATAGGAATCTCTGCCTTTTACTCAAGAGAGACTGGTTTTGGTCTCTTCACAGACTGGTGTAACCTGTGAATTGTTTCCTTTTTTCTCTCTCATCCCTCAGCAGCAGCCTTTGCCCTTCACCAGTAATATGGACAGTCTCTTTATCTGCAAAGGCCCTGACTTCTATAAGAGTAAAACTCTATCCAGATAAATCCAGGTGCATTGGGTTATTTGTTTTTAAATACATATTTTATTGCTTTCAGAGAGGAAGAAAAAGGGAGGGAGGGAGGGAGGGAGGAAGGGAGAGAGAGAGAGAGAGAGAGAGAGAGAGAGAGAGAGAGAGAGAGAGAGAGAGAGAGAGGCAGGCATCAATGATGAGAGAGAACCAGTGATTGGCTGCCTCCTGCAGGCTTCACACTGGGGATAGAGCCTACCACCTGGGCATGTGCCCTGAGTCAGAATGGAACCATGACCGTCTGGTTCATAGGTGGATGCTCAACAATTGAGCCACACTGGTGGGGTGGTAATTGGGTTATTTAAATACTTCATGTGTCTTACTTTATTCTTGTTGACATTGGGAAGAAGAGATACTTGCGAACCTTGGGTTCTTAAGTTTGAATTCCCCAATAAAATATCTAAAGAGCTATTCTTAAACACCAGCTTTACACAAATGACTATTGACTCTGGTCTGTTTCTGACACCTTTACAGACAAAAAGTCATTTGCTCAGGTACACCAGAGAAAGGAAGGTTTGTTTAGGCCATCCATTATGAAGCTTTGCAGCCCTCTGGGCCAGCGCTCACCAACCAGTGGTCTGTGAACCACTGGTGGTCTGTGAGGTCTGAAAGGTCAGCGACTGCTGCCTGGACCATATTCACAGATTCAAGAAGAGACTGGGAGACCTTAGCCTAGGATATTAACTAGTTTGGCAGCAAAGCCCCAACTGGCCAATTCTATAACATTTATCAGCAAAGATAAGAACCTGGCAAATCATGTTGCTTTAATCTGTCAGGCAGAAGTTTCTCCCATTCAGCATCCCATTCAGCATATAAAAAGTTATATGTACAACAGACTTCTCTTGAGTCTTCTACATTAAAATGAATGGTTGAAGCAATAATTAGATCATTATTTAATATGGTTCTAAATATATGTAGAGGAAATATTTAAAATATTGCATTATAAATTTGGGAGTATAAAGTGACTTCATGGGTGGTAAGATTTCTAGGATTTATTTAAACTGGTAAAAGAATGACAACATGGACTATGCTAAATTGTGCATATATAATAGAATACCCAGCACCACTATAAAAACATAACCCAACTATATACTGTCTACAAGGAACTTGTCAAGAGAAAAATTAATAGCAACATGGGAAGATTGCTATGACTAAGTCAAAAGAAAAGAGTACTCTGTGCATACTTTCATTCTGCAATACTCCACATGATTACAGACCTAACTCCTACACAGACCTACTTACCAATCAGTTAAAGAAACACACATTATCCTATATCATTTATATCTGAATCTGTATCTCTATCCTCTATCTATATCCATACCCATACCCATGTCTATATCTACATATATCTATCTATATCTATATCTATATCTATATTTATATCTATATCATATACCATATATCTATATCATCTGTATCTATATCTGTATTCATACCCAAACCTATATCTATATCTATATCTATCTATACCTATACCTATACCTATGACTATCCATCTATTTATCATCTATCTAATTTAGGACTTAGAAATGTTACCTATTAATTTCATAGTTTAGAAAGACCTTTTATTGTGAGTTTAAAGGAAGAAAGTAAACTAATATTTAAATTAAGCATAAGAAAGTGATGATAAGAGAAAAAGAAAGAGAGAGAAAAACAACAACAACATCAGAGCAGGTAATGAAATTCAAGTGCAGACCATTACATGTATTTTTGGAAGAAAAAATAGAACACAATGATAAACATGATTTAAAATATGTTGAGTATAAAATCAGTACATGTACTTTTAAAATTGTCAATATAAACTCAAGAAATGACAGAAACTGAGGATAAAATAATATTTTTAAACATGATTTAAAATGATTTTTTACCAACTTTGGAAATTTTTTTAGCCTAATACTCTCCCTCAAGTGGTATTTGGATTGTGACTTTGCTCTTAGAGATGGAAAGCTAACTGGTATTTATTACTTAACTAGAGGCTGGTGCCCGAATTCGTGTACAGGTGGTGTCTGGCGGGCCTGCCCAGTTTGGGGCTGACTGGGGCTGGGCTGTGATGGGGACGTGTAGGATGTTGCCTGGCCCTGCCCCAGTTGGGGTGGGGGTGTATTGGGGGCCGGGCCGGGCAGGCGAAGGAGCCAAGGGAGTTGGCCAGCTGCAATGTGCGTCACAGAGAACAGTCGTACTGGTTGTTCCAGTCATTCTTGTCGCTTGGCTTTTATAGATATAGATATAAATAGGCTCACAACCATAATAAGGCAACTATGGTTTACTGGCTTTACACTTTGAGAAACAATCTTTAGGTGAAGAAAGAAAATGTTATGCTTAAGTGACGGTATGAATATCTAAAAGCTGTGAAGATGTAAAAGTATAAGTAATGCACAGCAAACTGTGGAGGAAGTTTGGTAGGGAAGGAACAGTATAATATTGCCATATAAAGAATGAAAACCAAGAAACAAGAGAGAAAGAAATTGAGGTTTAATTACATTATTTATATGATAGAAAATCCAACAACAATAAAACAATTGTCAAACACAGAGATGGATGGGAGTTCTGAAGCAAATTAAATATTTAAGTTTAATATTGGGAAAATAGTGTTGCTTGATGTTAATAAATACATAAAATATCATAATTATATTATTTTGGAATGGGAATAACCAAAATATAAACAATTTTAAAGAAGTCCTCTGGAGAGTAGATCTAGAAGTAAAGCAGTGGTATGAGACTATTAATTTTTCATTAAAGACATTCTTTAATGTGATTTTAATGTGAGTATATTACTTGAAAAAAATATTTTTAAGTATAACTCTATTTCCTTATAATGTATAGTGGTTTATGATATAAGAATGCTTATTGTTGAATTAATATGAAAAATTGGGATTGAAATAATTTAACAAAATGGTATCATGCATATAAACATTTTTCTGAAATTTTTTTATTTTTTAGTACAATCTTTTCTTTTTTAAAATTTTGTTTTATTGCTTAAAGTATTACAAAGAGTGTTAAATAAGTCTCCATTTTTCCCCTTGACCTTCCCCCCTCCTCCCCTACCCCCCAGTGTCTTGTGTTCATTGATTATGTTTATATGCATGCATACAAGTCCTTCAGTTGATCTCTTAACTCCCCCCTGCACACCCTCCCAAGACTTCCAGCTGTAGTTTGACAGTCTAGCATTTTTTATGCCTGAAATATGTTACTTTATACTGCTGAGTTTGAAATATCACTCACCCAAAGCTTTTTATTTCCTCATAGTTACTTGGCTAGCAGCTGCTTCTATTTGCAAGCATATATCATTTAAATTACAAGTAAATAAAATAATTGGTCTTCAATTAGACTAAATTTTTACCAAATGGATTGTTGTGCCCTGATTACCCTTCATAGTCTCAACACCACACTCTCAATTCAAATGTGCTCTCAATTTAATTAACTATACTTTTTAGTAAGAAGAATGCGGTTTTACATAAAAAATATATCATTAAAATTACTATAATAAAAATAAGAATTACCTATCTTTGGGAAAATACAATGTAGAGTAAGATTTAAATCATTTCTGCTTGCAAAATATAATAATGCTCAATTCTAATTTTATAGTTAAGAATCTTAAAAGCTTTCTGACTTTACTTTTAAGAAAAGGTATCATCAATATTATAAAAATGTATGCTTATGGAATAAATAATCTAATTGCTATAGTTCTAAGTTTAGACCTCTTTGATCTTTAAGCAATCTATAATAATAAAAGTGTAATATGCTAATTAGACTGATGTCCTTTCAGACAAGCATCAGCGGGCGGGGCCACAACAGAGGCGGAAGAGGCCCCTACGCTGCAGCTGCTGCGGGTGGGGGCCAGGGCCAAGGCCCCTGCATGAATTTCATGCATCAGACCTCTAGTAAAGTATAAGTCACTACAGCTTTGTCACCAAAAGAGAGTGGCTGGTACCACAAGATCTACCCTAGAAACCAACAATTACAATGTGTGAAACAACTATCCAGGTATTTTTGTTCACTTCCATAGGTTCAATATTTACTTGTGATGTCACCTACTTTCACAGCTTAGCATTATATAACTCACCTTACAAATAAATTTATTACAATTTAAAGGATATAATTTCCATTCTCTATTTGACTAGTTTCCTACCATTACTTTTTTCCAATAATAAATATAATTTCAATAATCACTGATTATTTGTTTTAATTTTTCAACAGAAATGATTACTTCCTAATAAGGATATCTTTGTTAAAAACATATTTTTTAAAAAGAACAAAGTGATCAAGATAATAAAGATGTTGAAATATTTTTACCTCTGAGTTTAGAAATTAAGCTATGACATAGTATGACATTTATTTTATAAAACATATAAAAATAAAGAATTTAGGAATCAAGAGAACATTAAAAATAATGAATCACTTATATCATGTCTCTTTTATTTTTCTATTATTTGTATCCAATACTTAAGTGTTATATTCAATTTCATTATCATATTTATAAATTAAAAATCCTGTTTTTGCTTGAATTTCTTCTTTGCCAAAGAAACAAAAAAAACTGAGTGATACATTTCATTTTATGTATTAATTTCAAAATTTCATAGATAATTTAAATCTCAAATATGGATAACTATAATAAAATAGAAAAGTTCACAAAAATGTGAAAAATATAAAAGATATATTTTATGAATTTGTGTTAATAAAACTTAAATATACTTAACATTTATTGTTAATTTGAACTAAAAGCTATCACAATAGATGAACAAGGATCTACACTAATAAAAGAGAAAGATGCAAATTGACAGTACCTTTGTGTTGCCTGCCAGCCAACCAAGAGTATGCAAATTAACCCAATAAAAATGGTGGGTTGCCCTAACCAGTTTGGCTCAGTGGATAGAGCGCCAGCCTGCAGACTGAAGGGTCCCAGGTTCAATTCCAGTCAAAGGCATGTACCTTGGCTGCAGGCACATCCCCATTGGGGGGTGAGCAGGAAGCAGTTGATCAATGTTTCTCTCTCATCAATGTTTCTAACTCTCCCTCTCCTTTGCTCTCTGTAAAAAAAATCAATAATATATATATATTTTTAAATGGTGGGTTAATTTTAATACACAGGCCCTGAGTGGTTGGGGGCAGGATGCAGGGTTTTTATATAAATATATGTGTGTGTGTGTTGCTTAAAATTTATGTCATAGTTTGGAGTCTACCCCACAGATGCTGTGTTAAAAACTACTAAATTTAGTTCTTTTGCTCATATTCATATTCTTTGTAGACTTTGCCAGAAAATCACACACACACACACACATGCACATGAACGCGCACAAACACACAAAAGTTTATGGTACACTTCTATCACATCAGAAGTAACTGTACATGTATAGCCTCTGAAATAGATTGAGGTCTCTTCTTAGTATATATTTTGTTAATCTATGCTAGGTAGATGCTACAGATTAATTATTTATCCTCTAATTGTTTATTGCATTTAACACAGCACCAGAAGGGATATTATATAACAAAATACAAAAAAGTGAAGCCTGTGTAAGCTATTTGATCAAATACGTTTCAATGCAAACTGCCTAGGAACATGAAAACAGTTAGTCAGAGCTGAAATGCAATCTGAGCTAGCATTCATATTCAAAGATTTGCATTCACGTAAACTCAGAGCCCAAACTTTATATCTGATTTGTTTTGAAGTGGCCATCTGCACACATCAAAAAGCTACTACCACCGTTTGGCAGGCAGATTAAAGAACTGAAATAATTACTTTGTGTAGGTCAGGTTCACAGGCGTCTCAGGGTTGCCTGCCACACAAAAATGTAATGTTCACAGCCCGTGGTACTTCACCAAGTTGCCACCCTAAAGTGGTTATAACTTCTAAGTTGTCCAAAATTGAAGGTTCCCCATAAACACCCTTTAAGAAAACTTTACAAATATATATCATACTTCAAATATCAGTGGCCAACATATTTTCAGACAGTATGAAAATCAAATAAAATGTTGTAAAAACTCTATGATATCATAATCTTGATGTACACATAATTTATGTCCTGACACATTTAAAATGCTCCTTTCATTAACAAGGTTCTTCAAAGTTATTGATAGTTTTAATTGCACATTAAGTATGTATGTGCTGATTGATAATCTAATTTTTTAAAAATATATTTTATTGATTTTTTTACAGAGAAGAAGGGAGAGGGATAGAGAGTGAGAAACATCGATGAGAGAGAAACATCGATCAGCTGCCTCCTGCACACCTCCTACTGGGGATGTGCACACAACCAAGGCAGATGCCCTTGACCTGAATCAAACCTGAGACCTTTCAGTCTGCAGGCTGATGCTCTATCCACTTAGCTAAACCGGTTAGGGTGATAATCTAAATCTTGATTTTGTAAAAAGAAAATCCAATGTCAAAAAAAAAAAGACTTCCTGCTGGTGTTTGGGAGAAATAGCCTTTATCTTCATCCCCTCTGCCCTTCTCCCTTCCCTTCTAAATGCCTGTCTTCATCCTCCTCTCAAGTCTATGTCTGGGAACCCCAGGCATTTACAATTCACCTTCTGAAAAGAGTAGTCATAGGAAGGAATTAAAAATGGCTCTTAGGCAGCAAGTTGGGTTTGGGGGGCTGTGAAGAAGAGTGGGCAGGAAGATAAGCTCCCATGTATCTAGAGCTTGGAGGGGAGCTTAGAGTACAGAGTGGACCACCCACTAAGCGAACAGAGAATGGGTGCCTGAAAGTCAGTCTAAACTACAGGTATCTACCCTGACTCTCTGAACTCAGAGACCTGCTGGGTACATATGCCTGTGTTCTTCAGTAAAGGTAAACTCATCAACATGCTCAACAGAGGGTATCAGATCATACATAACTTCTTGCATATACATAAACTTCAAATTCACATAGTGAGAGTTGAGAGTGTACATAGCATGAATATCAGCCTTAACATTCTCAGGACTCATTGCCTATCTGTGATGGCTTATCAGAACAAGGAGACCACAGCTATTCAAACTAAATGCAATCCATTTGCCAAGGGCTGACTTGATGCAAAGACAAAGAGGGATCACGAAGATAAGATGGAAGAACGTGGAGACAAGAAGCAACCTGTGCATTCTTAGTGGAAGGGCTTATTTCTGGAATCAGCCCTTCTGCCTACTGCCAGCCCATGCCCTCATCTGGGAGGTCCTCTCGCACCTCCCTCCTCACACGGCTATGAAAGACACTGTATCTTTCACAGCTCACTCTCTTCCCCCCTCTGCCCACACTCATTGGAACACCTAACAGTCCAGGATAGATTTTTTTAAGTGCTTCACATTTTATCTGGAATAGACAAGTACAAGATACAAAATTAACCAAGGTTGTACTCATTCATGATAAGCAGCACACAAATTAACCCTTCCTCAGGGGAACAGTGTCCACCCTGGAGGTGTTCCCCACCTACAAGCCTCTCTGGGACACAGAAATAAAGACACCTTTCCCGTGCAGTGGGGCTCTGTCCAAGAACAGTGGGATATGCTCCACATTCTGCCTGTTCTTAACATCACTCTGTCAAGCAGAGACTGTGCCAGGGGACTTGCTGAGCCTGCAGCCTTGAAGGGATCTTCCTGGGGGGACCCCACCAAGTCAAAATGGCTTTGTTCCCTTCTTCATCATGGCCCCTGATGATCCTGCAAACATAGTATGGGAAGCAGCATGGAGGACTGTCAACTGCATTGCAGCAATTGCTCCCATAGTCATGGCCTTATTACTGAACTGCTCACACATCTTTAGTTTAGTCTCAGTGACCTTTGTCAGAGTAAGACAGTCTCCAGGAAAACTGTTACATCCAATGACTGTTTAGAAATTTAAATGCTATAGCAAGTTTTTCCTTTTCTGCCTAATACTTTCGAATTCTAGTCTTCTGTTAAATGACTACATCTGGAAATACGTATTTTCAAAAAAGACAGCAAACTTTTGCAAGGACTGGATTAAAAACTTTAAAGTTTAAGTTCAACTATGCAAAGGAGCATATGCATTTCTTTTTAAAGGAGAGTGATTTTAAAAGCTTATAATGACAGTATCTGGAGATCAAATGCTTCTTAAATGCCCCTTCTTTTGAGCAGTAATTTCTAAATTAATTGGCAGCATGAAAAGTGATTCTAAAGTAATGACAAAAATGAACTTCAAATTATTTTAACTGGCTCCTTAAGCTTTACTTTAATAAGATGCAATTCACGATATAATGTCAAAATTTTGATGAATTAGGAAATTAAGTTTATCCAAAGAGGGGATATGCATTTCTACAATCATTTCTGATAACTAGAACGATGACTCTATTAGACTAAAATTATATTTTGACAGTATTGAGGTACAAATTTATGTGAAAGTAACATTTTGGCCAAGGTGAGCAGGTGCGTTTTTATACTAGTCATGATAGAGAGCTTTTCAACGGGGTATTTCTTTTGTCTGGAAATGACTTTCTCCACATAACTGCCTGACCTGCCCCTTCAGTTGCACTGCTCATGGAGGCCATGCCTGGCTTCCCACATTAACTGCCCCAATGCACTCTGGAAACTCTTTGATCGAATAGATTTTTAAAGAACTTATCAATTTTTAATTTACGATGTGATTAACTGTTGTATGTTTGGTAAGGTTTATTGATTCCTTTCCCTGCTCCTGCCAGAATTTCAGTTCCTCAAGTACATGATTTTTTTTTCCTTAATAAGACAAAAATTTATCCCTAGAACCTAGAACCACTTTAGGCACATAGCTGGAGCTCAGTATATAGACGCCAAATAAAAGAATCAATACTTTAGGAAAAATTTCAGGAAATACATGCTATCTTAAACAGATAAAAATAAGTAACATCTATACCACAGCAATAACTAATTATAGGGGGGGGGGACAGGCTAAAATAAAAACATAATAATATGAGTTAAAAATTGATTGAGGAAAGTTTTAATAAAGGAAATAAAAATACAACCTAAAAAGTATGGGCCACAGACAAAAAGAAACATTAATGCAATTATAACTATATGGCAATAATTTTTAAATTAAACTCCTGAATCAAAAAAACAACACATAAAGTCTTTGGTTAAAAGACAATAGATTGCCCTGGATGGTTTTTCTCAGTGGCTAAAGCTTCAGGCTGCAGACGGAAGGATTGCAGGTTTGATTCTGGTCAAGGGAACCTACCTCAGTTGCAGGCCCAATCCCTGGCCCAGGGCGGGACATGTGTGGGAAGCAACCAATCAATGTCTCTCTCACATCAATGTTTCTTTCTCCTTCTCTTCCTCCTTCCCTTCCACTCTCCCTAAGGGGGAGGGGAGATCAATAGAAAAATAACCTCAGGGAAGGATTAAAAGAAAGATAATGCTCACCCAGCTGGTATTGCTCTATGGTTGGTCCTCAAGACCATTAACGAGGAGATCAATATTTGATTCCTGGTCAGGACTCAGAGAATTGATAAGGGTCATGCAGGAAGCAGCCAATCAATGATTCTCTCTCATCATTGATATTTCCATCCCTCTCTCCCTCTCCCTTCCTCTCTGAAATCAATAATAACATTAAAACATAAAAGACTATACATCTGCAAATATGGGAACATTCAAATAAAACTACCCAAATAATTGACAAAAAATTAAATAACAGTAGTTATATACAAGGAAGACTATTTAAAATGTTATAAAGAATAATAAAAATGTCAATTGATATTGACAAATATTCCAATCTAAAATAGGAATATATTTAGCTTGAAACCAATGAGTGGCAGAGAGGATTATTAGACACACAATGAGAAGTTAAAATTTATATAAAATCTCAGATTTCTTCAGAAAAAATATTTGAAGGGAAGGGCTTCAGGCCTCCTAATATAGAAACTACAAAATGATAAGGTACTGTTGTTTATAATCCCATACAATATACTTAATTATTAAATAAAATTATTTTAATTGTAATACATTAGTAAAATTGATGAATAAGAAATACTGAACAGACAACAATGATAAGAATTTATTTTTATAAATCTACAAAAACTACCATGTTCAAAACAGGAATTATATGGCTTTAGAGAGAAATTATTCCTATATCTAAAATCAACTAATACTCATAGTATTTAGGCAGTTCTGAGATATAGGTTGAAATGGACATTGCATGTATCCAACAACAGATTGAATAGCATTTTTTGAAAACTCAAATTTCAAATCTCACTAGTAAGTAACAAATCTTAAGAAAAAATTTATACTTGATAACATTTCATTATATGTTTAATCAAACTGAAAGGAAAGTATAAATAGCAATTGATGTATCTAAATATGACTAAGAATGAATATATATATATATATATATATACTAATAAAAGTGAAATATTAAAATTAACCGTTTCTCCGAGACAGGGTAAGCCACGCCCACCAGCCAATCAGAGCGGCTGTATGCAAATTAGCCCAGCCAACATGGCGGCCGCCACTCACGGACCTGAGTAAACGTTTAGGCAGCGTCTGTTGTAGCAGGAGCGAGAGGGAAACTGTTTTCGGCCCTCGGCAAGCAGCCTCCGAAACATGTTTCAATAATGTATCAATCATAGAATCCTCGGGAGCTGAAGGGAACAGCAGACCTAGCCTGAGTCTAAAACTATAACATTGTTGCAGTATAGACTCAGCGAGGTGAGGCAGAGAGAGGCTTTGTTACATGTGTAGGCCGGCTTAAAGGAACAGTGTATCAATTATAGGAGAAAAACCCCAGAAATCTGCGTCCAGCCAGCCTTGCTGGGACGTTGGGTCAATGGGAGCTGTGGGCAGCCATCAGCCCCTCACCCAGGCTGGTCAGGCACGCCAGCAGGTGAACATTCCCCGAGGGGTCCCAGACTGCGAGAGGGCACAGGCCTGGCTGAGGGACCTCCCGAGTGCACAGAGCGGCTGCAGGGCAGGACAGTGCAGGACCCAGGACCCGTGAGTGGGAAAGAGGCGGCAGGGTTGGAGGGCACCAGGAAGCGGGTAAGAGGCGGCAGGGTCGGCGGGCTGCTTGGTGGGCTCCCCAGGCCCTTTGCGGGGCATCGGGAAGCGGGTAAGAGGCGGCGGGGTCGGCGGGCTGCTTGGTGGGCTTCCCAGGCCCTTTGCGGGGCACCAGGAAGCGGGTAAGAGGCGGCGGGGT
>PVJC01022240.1:0-27525 GCA_004026665.1 Murina feae | reverse complement strand
AGAGAGGAAGGGAGAGGGATAGAGAGTTAGAAACATTGATGAGAGAGAAAGATGAGAGAAACATCGATCAGCTGCCTCCTGCACACCCCCCACTGGGGTGGTGCCCACAACCCAGGTACATGCCCTTGACCGGAATCGAACCTGGGACCTTTCAGTCCACAGGCCGACGCTCTATCCACTGAGCCAAACCGGTTACGGCGTGTGGTCTCTCTTTTTAGCTCTTTTAGTAGGAGCATAGAGCACCTCATATGGTTTTAGTTTGCATTTTCCTAATAACTAATGATGCTCATCACTTTTCATGTACTTACTTACTTTCTTTACATTTTCTTTGATGACGTGTCTGAGCAAATATTTTGCTAGGTTTTTTAGGGGGTGGGTGCTGGCTTTCTTTCTTTTTTTTTTCTTTTTTTAAATATATATTTTATTGATTTTTTACAGAGAGGAAGGGAGAGGGATAGAGAGTTAGAAACATCGATGAGAAAGAAACACTGATCAGCTGCCTCCTGCACACTCCCCACTGGGTATGTGCCCGCAACCCAGGTACATGCCCTTGACTGGAATCGAACCCGGGACTTTTCAGTTCCCAGGCCGATGCTCTATCCACTGAGCCAAACCAGTTAGGGCAGGTGCTGGCTTTCTTATTATTGACTTTTGAGAGTTCTTTTTATTTTTTTTATTTTTAAAATATATTTTATTAATTTTTCACAGAGAGGAAGGGAGAGGGATAGAGAGTTAGAAACATCGATGAGAGAGAAACATTGATCAGATGCCTCCTGCACACTCCCCGCTGGGGATGTGCTGGCAACCAAGGTACATGCCCTTGACCAGAATCGAACCTGGGACCCTTGAGTCCGCAGGCCAACGCTCCATCCACTGAGCCAAGCCTGTTAGGGCTATTTTTAATTTTTTAAAAAATCTTTGTTGTTGCCCAGCTGGCATACTCAGTGGTTAAGCGTTGACCTATGAACCAGGAGGTCACTGTTCGATTCCTGGTCAGGGAAACTTGCCCAGATTACAGGCTCAATCCCCAATGTGGGTGTGCAGGAGGCAGCTGACTGATGATTCTCTCTCATTAGTGGTGTTTCTATTTCTTTCTCCCTCTTCCTTCCTCTTTGACATCAATAAAAGTATATTTAATTTTTTTTTATTGTTGAAAATATTGCATATGTCCCCCTTCTTTCCCCTTCCAACCCACCAGAGAGTTCTTTACAAAGTCTAGATACAAGTCCTTTATCTGAGAAGTGTTTTGCAAAAATCATCTGCCCATTTGTGGTTTGTCTTTTTATTCTCTTAGTAGTGTTTTTAAATATATATATATATATATATATATATATATATATATATATATATATATATATATATATTTCTTTATTGATTTCAGAGAGGAAGAGAGAAGGGGAGAGAGAGAGAAACATCAATGATGAGAGAATCATTGATCAGTTGCCTCCTGCACAACCCCCCCACTGGGGATCGAGCCACAACCCAGGCATGTGCCCTTGGCCGGAACTGAACCTGGGATCCTTCAGTCTAGAGGCTGATGCTCTATCCACTGAGCTAATCAGCTAGGGCTCTTTAGCAGAGCAGAAGCTGGTAATTCTGATGAAGTCCAATTTATCAATATTTTTCTTTTATAGTTAGCGCTTTGATGCCTAAAAAAAGTTTTGCCTACCCACAAGATCACCCAGATTTTTTTATGTTATCCTCTAGAATTTTTAGTGACCTTTTAGGAGCTATTTTGAGTGGCTTTTGCTAGCTATAAGGTGCAAGGTATGGGCTGAGGCTCATTCCATTTTGTACAGGGATGTCCAATGGTCCTAGCATCACTCATTGGATATTCACAATGATTATTACAACCAGCAGGATCTCAGATGTTCTGGGGGCCAGGGTCAGCAAGGAGACCTTCTGGCCCCGTACATTCCTCAAACCTGACAGCTGGGGCCTCTTGCGGTTCTTTGCTGGCGGAAGAATTGATTTCAGGTCGCTGTACTGCCTCACCCTCCTCCCGAGTTTTTTTACATGAAACAAACCATGAAAGGGCAGGGGTTGCCGAGTGGTCTGGCAACAGCCCTTTGAAAATAAACAAGCGCACAAACTGAAAGGCAGCAGCCATCTCTGGGGACTACTTGGAGAAACAGTTTGAGGCCTGGGCATCCGCTGCGCGTGGCTCTCTCCCCCCTCCCCCGCCAGGCAGCAGGTTGGGATACAGGGACGCCAAACAGGATGCTTCATTGTCATTCAATGTCACCTCTGGCCTGGGAGACCCACCCCACCCCCTGACAGATACCTTTGCTGGGTCAGGTCATGCTGGTGGGTGGGGAGCATCTCATTGTGGGGGGAGGGGAGACTGGAAGACTTCCATGGGTGAATAGCCCTTGACAGTCTGGACAGCCAGCCTCACACCTCTAAGGGAAACTGAGGCACAGGGGAAGAAGAAATAGAGGCATATGGCATTTTGGGGGCTTTAGTGAACTATATTTTACACCCCAGGAGAGTCACCCACTTTAAGAGTACAATTTAAAACATTTCCTCCTTCCTCTATGCAGCTAATCTTTGTTCCCAGCCCCAGATAACCCAAGTTCTACTTTCTGATTCCATAGTTTTGCTTTTTCTAGAAATTTCATATAAATAGGATCCGGTCTGCAGTTACAGTGGGGTTCAAGCCCGAATCGAATAAGGGAGCTGTGAGCCAGGACAGCAAGCACGCCTACCTGTGCCCAGGGCTTTCCCTGCGTGCCAGGTCCCCTGGGGGCACCATCGTATCTGAACCTCAGTCTTCACATCTTTAAAATGGGGCTACAAGTTGGGTTAAAGTCCCATTTTAGGTGGGTGAAATGAACTAATGGAGGCCCAATGTCTTGCATATCCATCATACTCTATGGACACTGGAAGCAAAACAAACACCCAGCAGCAGGAAGGGTGGGTGAGTCCACTGTTGTGTTCTTGTCCCATGAAGGATTCTCAGGAATGACAATGGACTCCAGGGGCCTGGGACAGTATCGATGAATCTCACAAACATTGCATCCAGTGGAAGAAGCCAGACACAAAAGAGCACATCCATGAATATAAAGTCCAAAAATGGGCAAAATTCAACTGTGCAAAGAAGAGTCAGGGAGGGAGTGGTTACCCTTGGATAGTAGTGACCAGGAGGAATGTGGGTGATGTTTGGGGCTAGTAATCTGCTATTTCTTGACCCAGGTGCTGGTTATGCAGGTGCATGGAGTACATTCACTGAGCTGCACCCTTACTTGTGGATAAAAAATTCAGAAAAGTCTTGCAGGTGCTGGCACATAGTAGGTCATTATTATTATTTCAATGATACGGTGTTTCAATAGGAAACTACAGTTCAGAGCAACACTGGCAAACATTTTCTGTAGGGGCAGGAAGGTAAACACTTTCAACTTTGCAAGTGACGTAATCTCTGTAGCAACTATTCCACTCTGCTGTTGTAGCTTGCAAACGGTCCAGGACAATACGTAAACAAATATGCATGGCTGTGTTTTAATAATACTTTATTTACAAAAACAAGTGGTGGGCCAGATTTGCCTCATGTGTGGAAGATGGGCCGGATGCCAAAGCCTCTTTCACCAAGTCTCTGAAGTACCGTTCAGTCACTTCCCCAGCCTCAGTTTTTCTATTTGTATAATGGGAGGCTGATTTCAGTTCAACACTACCATTCAGGTTGCAAGGATATCAAATGAGTTCATAACTGAAGGAGCCCTATAGACTGGGGGGGGGGGGGAGTTAACAGTGTCTTGAGATTCTTTCAATACAAAGCAGATTGATATTTGTCAAAATCTGGAGAAATACCTTGACCCAAAGTCATCCAGCCATGGACACCAGTATCCCAGAGGGAGGCAGGACCCAGGGGCCTTGCACCACATCCTGATCCTTGCCTCCCAGAAGCTCTCCCCCCAAGGGCCTATGGTGGGCTACTCTCTTGGCCCCAGGGCTCGAGGCCCCTGCAAGAGGATCTGGTGGTGACTGGGATGTGGGGATGTCAAATCTCCAGGTCTTTGCTCACGCCCTTCCTTCAGCCGGGTTTCTCTTCCTCCTGTTTCCTGTGGGCTTCTACTCAGGCATGACTCAGGCAAGAATCATTGGGGGTGTTGGTTGGATAAGGCCAGTGTCAATCATATGGGAAAGAGGTGAGTCTTAAGAGAGAAGGTGTAACTCAGAGGGCAAACCTGAAGCAGCTGGGGGTGGGTGACTCTTGCCTTCCCCTGTGCATCATTTTCTAGGAGCTAGACTTCTGGAGTCTAAACATGCTTGAGGATAATAACTGCAGTGGTAATAACAATAGCAGCTAACATCTATTGAGATCCACTATGTGCCGGGGACCGTCCCAAGCATTTTACATGTATTAATTCATTTAATCCTCACAACAACCCAAGTAGGCACTATTATTCTTCCCATTTTCCAGATGAGGGAACTGCGGCCCAGAGACGTTAAAATGCTTACCTGAGGTCACACAGCTCTAAAGTGCCACAGTTCTGAGGATTCTAGAAGAGGCTGCTTCAGAAGTCCCAAATGGGTCCATGTTATCCTCAGTTTATTTCTTGGTGCCAGCTGTGAAATTTCCAAGTCTTTGTCACATGGGAACATGGGAAAAGGAGCAAGTGGAGGGGGAGAGGAGTCAGAGCTATTCCACGTGGGGGGCTCACGTGGGAAAGACCCACTGAAAACTGACCTAAACTCTCAAGGGCATGTCCTGGCTCACTACTCTCAGGAAGCTCCCACTCACCATTTTTCAACTCTCTCCTGTGTTGGCTTCATTTTTCAGGCAGGCTTCTCCCCACCCTGGAGCAAAGGGGGCCCCAGCAGCTCCATTTAACACACCAGTGGAACTCTTCCCCAACCATTCCGCAAAAAAAATCCCAGGGCTGACTCTCATTGGGCCACTTTTGGTTATGTGATCACCCTGGAACCAATTGCTGTCTCTAGGGGGAGGGACCTAGACCTGGGTCACATGGCCACCCATGGGACTGAGAGTGAGTGATGGGGCCCTCTACTGGAAGAAGGGAACGCAACTGGCAAAGGCAGCTGGTGTCTACCATCAGCCTCTAGCAGGAAAATATGCATTCCTCACCCACAGAGCATGGATAGATTTCATGTTTAAGACTTGGTGCCATTTCCCTTGAAACCAGCCACCAACCTCCATGACACTTGAGGTGATCAGACTTGCAAAAGAGCTTTCTCTAACTGCCTCTCCGTCCTACCTGTCCCCGTCCCACCTGTCTGCAGTATATTGCCACATATTACCTCCGGGCACACAGCCCCTCCAGCCAACACCCCGCTTCCTGCTTGGCCTACTGCCCCAGTTCCCTGGTTGTCCTGCCCACCTCCAATCCACGCCATACTGGCAACCCTGCCCTCAGTCCAGCAGAGCGCTGACTCAGAAACCTCCAGCCACTCCTTATCAACAAACAAGCTTCTTAGCCCCAAGCCTGGGCTTCCTCCACCATCCTAACCACCCATCAAAATGCCTCTCTCCCATAATTCCTCACAAACCGCCAGGTACCCTAGTGCACCGGCTGGCTCACTTCTCTGCCCCGAGGGAAGGGGTCAAGTTCGAGCCACTGCTGACCAGGGCTCAGCACACACGTGGTGCTCCATGGATGCCTAGAAAACCTGCAAAACTGACTGCTCCTCAGTGGAAGGAGAGGAGGAAGTCAGACAGCTCCAGGAAGACAGACAGACAGACAGACAGGGGGGCTGAAAAAGCCAGAGAAACAGAGAACCTGAAACAACGACTGGGAGACAGCGATCTGGGGTAGAACGGCAGAGCGAGGGGGAGATGCACAGGAAGGGACCTTCATCAGGACTATGATGCAGGGAGCTGGCACTCAGCGAGGGCAGGAAAGGGGAGAGGGGAGGGGGACCGGCTAACACGTTTCTGTTGCTAAGCAAACAGGCTCCTGTGACCAGCGTTCTGTCCAGCTGAATTTTCCACATCAGGAATTTATTTTGCTGAGCAACCAGTCCTGGTAAAAACACTGGAACAGGTTAGAAATGAGAGGGATGGGGAGCAGAGAGGTACGCAAACAAGGAGGGAACATTTGCCTCCAGGTGGGTCAATGGGGGGGGGGGGCGAGGGTGAAGCTTGGAGTAGACTCAACATTATCCTTCCCCCTTCCTTATCTCCACTCCCCCAGGGCTGGGTGGCAGGTGCAGGAGGAAGTGAGGCCAGACTGAGAAAAGTAAAAAAGTTAATTCAGGGAGCAAGTCTGAGCTGAGAGGGAAAGGCCCAAGCTGCTGGGAGGGGAAAGGTGCCCAGAAGGTTCTGGCTCTGCTCTGAGCACATCACCAGGTAAGACAGGTCGGGACAACCTGTGATGTGGCCTGACCTCTGCGCCCCTGCCATGGGCCACAGCGTCCAAAGCCAGGGACAGGCTCCTCGGTCAGGACCCAGGTTGGGGTGGGGTGGGGTAGGGGGTTGGGCAGGTGTGGCTTCTACCCTGGGGCTCTGAATGGCTGCATGACTCATGCATGAGACAGTCCTGATGTTGCCTCTCTGGCCACAACACCTGCCCACAGCACCCCCGGGTGCCTAAGGATGGCAGCTGGCATGACCGTGGGAGATCCCAGCTCCCGTGTGCAAGGAGCTTGCGGTGTCCTGTACCATGTCAGGGTCACACAGCCCTGCGGGCGGCCAGAGCAGGGGCTGAGGGACATTTTCACCATCCGTTGGATTTTACTCTTTATCACAATGTTACTGAAACCACATGGTGTTGTTCATGACCCGAATTTTTTTAATATTTTTATTTTCTGAAATGGAACCCATTGTACATTGTACAAACCATATCTACTGATGGAATAAATAAGTGAAAAATTATACTGCTGTACAACACACCAAAAAAAAAAAAATCGTAAGAGAAAACAACAACAAAAATCAGGTAACGTGAAAAAAAAAAGGTCTTTATACCTCTAACCAGGTCCTTGGCGGTAACGGACGTGCCAAGCTACGTCATCGTTGGAAATAGGAGGTCGCCACCCTCGGCGTCAGTGCCGACTGCCTTCCAGGGTAAGGGTGCTAAGTGCCAGCACTTTGTGGAATGTGTAGCCACAGCTTCCCCAGCTGCTGGGGGAATGGGCTTGCCCTGGGAGCCCTTTAGGCCGTGGGGCCTGGTGTCCGAGGAAGGCATCCGCTTACAGCCCTGTCCTGGCTGGGCCAGCTGCAAGGTGGGAGAGGGTGTGGCGAGGGGTGGGCTGGGGACAGCGGCTCCCTCCGGGGAGGAGCGGGCTGCGGAGAAGGAAGCACGTCTGGATTTCGCAGTCTCTTCTGGACGGGCGTCGAAAGCGGGGCTCGTCGCCTGGTGTGGCCGTGGCTGCGGTGGGGCCAGGCTGCTCCCAGGCCGCCGGGCCCACCCCTACCTTCAGGCACTTCAGAGAAAAACGAATGACAGCCTCAATGTGGTCTCGGACTCGCCTGGCCTGTCCCCGGGGCCGGCAAGCGGCGCAGGGGGCCCTGGGTGACGACGGACATGCGTGTGCAAGTGTGAGCGTGACTCTCCTTCAGCCGTCTTGGTTGTCGCCTCTCGGTTCCCCAAAAAGAGCGGGAGATAAACATCCCCATTCGTCTTTCATCAAAATGCAGTTTTGCTGCAAAGGAAAAGGTGATCCAAACCCTTCGGGACCTGGAGGCGAAGCCGCCTGGAGTGTGAGAGGTAATGCGAAGGAGCCCAGGTCCGTGGAGCACTGGCCGCCTCAGGGCGCGAAACTCATAAGGATTTTTTTTTTTTTTTTTTAAGACAGAAACCTTTCGGCCACCACCGCTCACTTCCACATGGAGATCTCCCGAGTTGGTGTGTGTGTTTCCCCTTATCTCAGGAGACATTTTTGCATGAGGTATTTGAGATTCAGGAACATTGTGATTCTTCTTGAAGTGCAGGAAATGGATTGGCTCCCTTAAAAAAAACACGAAAGTAAGAGCCTCACCCTCAGAAACTCCTAGAAAGTGGACTCTGGCAGATACTTCCCATGGTGGTCAGGAGAGAGATCCCCATGTCAAAGGTGGTACCTGAATATGCACCAGTTAGCAAAATAAAACAAAACAGAAAACAACCAACAAAACCTCACAACCCTTCCCCTCCCAACCCCCCTCCCCCCACCACACACAGCTCAAAGGGAGTTGGAACTCCAGTGCAGAAAGGAAAGCTCAGGAACGGGGCTAGGGGCTGCGGAGTCCACAGAGGAAGGAAGAGCAACCAGGCCTCAGAACCAAACACTCCGGCAGCGGGTCCGAGGGGCAGCTTCGTTTCAGTGAGAAGCAGCCGCCCAGGCAGGCAGGGATGGAGGCGGGGATTCCATCACCTCTTTTTGGAGGGAAAAGCTTCCCAGCTCTTTGGTGCCTCCCTCCTGGCCTTCAAGGCTGAACCATCAAGGCCCGCTCCTTGGGGGGGACCGACCGCAGGGTACCCTGGGAATAAGACAGGATCCAACTGTTGGCTCGGTGGTGTGAGGAGCATTATGCAGGAGCAAGCGGGTTTCCTGGGTTGCAGTTTTGACCCCCTTCCTCCGGGTGGGGCTAGGGGGCCTGGGGAGGCGGAGGGCAGCAGATTACTATGGATTTGAAATCCTTTGAGAGCACCAGCTACTCCTGACGCCTGCTCCCAGCCTCCGCGGCCTTTTGGTCACCTCCGGACGATCCTGCAGTCAGCCACAGAAGCCACCCGTCTTCGGAGGCGTGGGAGGAGGCGGTATGGTGGGGGCAGAGGGTGGAAGCGGCAGATGATCTAGGGGCTCTGCATGTCCATTTGGGCCACTTGGAAAGGCCAGGTTCGGATGCCCCGAGGAAGCGAGCGGATCGGGTGGCCAGAGCTTGGGGACGGTGCCCTGACACCTGAGACTCCTCAGACCGGACGTGGAGGCTGGGCAGGTCGCCGAAGGTCCTGTTCCTCTGCAGCCTCGGGCTCTCCTCCTCCCTGCCTGCTCTGTTCCCATTGAAGTCCTGGGACAGGGAGGAGCATGACATGAGGGCCCAAGGGCCAGCCGGCCAGGGCAGGGACAGCCTCAACAAAGCCGAGAGGGTGCTTTGCAAAGGGAGACACAAAACAACTGGGAACACATGCCGGAGGTCACCTCAAGGCCACAAGGCACACAAAAAGAAAGCAGGAGGAGTCGGTGGGACAGTGAAAAGCCCCGAAAGGTGAATTCCTGATGGGTACCACCCTCAGGTAGCTTATGTCTCGAGAGAGAGAGAGAAGTGGAGCGAAAAACAATACAGCAGCAACGCAAACGCGATCTTGGCTTCAGAGACAGTGTCTGACACTCCTGAGCTGTCGACCCACCTCCACAAGGACAGTCACTTCAAGATTCGAGTGTTTTGCTTCACAGCAGAAAGTTCTTCAGTGTCTGAAAAGTCACGCCGTTCTAGGTTCCCTTGGATTTGCACTTGGTAAACTTGGGAAAGTCAGTTGTTCTTACCCGAGGGCTCGCTCGGGGAAGTCGTAGAATTAAGCCTGCTGATGGGTCTCCCGGGAAACGTGGACCGCAGCCTGAACCCCGCACGTCTACATCTCTTCGGAGTTTTGTTGCGAAGTCTCCAGTTTCATCTTTTTAGAGGGTGGACCTCCTTCCAAATCCTTGGGGGGAAGAGGAAGGAAAGAGAATGGCAGGTTAACAGGCCAGGAGATCTGTTCAGGGCAGCCATGAGGTTGAAGGTCAGCCCAGGAGGGAGCTGAGGGCAGGACCCGGTGGCTGGTGAGCATGGACTTGAGGAGGTTCACACACCCGCAGGGAACCTCAAACACAAACTCCCGCTGGGTCTCCCGAACCTCGAGCCACCTTGGTCCTGCTTGTCCCCATCACACTGACCTCCCTCCGCGCCCTCCCCCGGTGCCCCTAAGCTCTCCCTCAGTCCATCCTTCCTGGAGCAGGTGTCGTCCCCCCCCCATTATCCGTCCTCCAACCTGTGAGTGACCGCCAGGGTGATTCTGAAGTTTACTTCTCCAAGCTCCACGCCTAGACCAGCCTTGTCATGCTAACAATTGCTCCTTGCGGCCCAGCACAGGGGCCCGGCCCAGGCAAATGCTCGGCGGCATTGGTTAAGTGTGGCCAGGTATGTTATAATGGGGAGAGGGTCTGTGGCTGTCACCAAATTCCCAAGAAGTCCCTTGACTCAAAAACAGGTTCAATGGTCGCACTCCCACATCCTGCCTTGACGGTCCCACTCCATCTCCAAACTCACCTGTCACTTGAGAACAACTTTTTTTTAAAAATTGAATTTATTGGGGTGACACTGGTTAGTAAAGTTATATAGGGTTCAGGGAACAATTCTATAATGCATCATCTTATATTGCATTTGTGTTCACCACCTGAGATCAGCTTTTATTTTTTGTAATTGATTTCAAAGAGGAAGGGAGAGGGAGAGAGAGAAACTTCAATGATGAGAGAGAATCATTGATCGGCTGCCTCTGCATGCCCTACACTGGGGCTCGAACCTGCAACCCAGGCATGTGCCCTGACCAGGAATGAACCATGACCTCCTGGTTCACAGGTCAACACTCAATCAGTGAGCCACATGGGCCAAGCATGTGACTTGACTTCTCTCATTCCCTACCTGCTGGGGGTGCTGACACCTTCCTGAGATAAAGGGGGACGATGCCCCGGAGTCCCCCCTTTCTCTCTATACTCTCACACCCAGCCTAACAGCAAGTCCCATCAACTCTATCTCCAAAGACCCTTGAGCCCGCCTGCCTCTCCCTCTGCTTAGCGCCCTGTCCACACCTGAGCTGCCACCAGCTCTCGCCCGATGGACGGCCTCCCTACGCAGCCTTCAACACAGCCTAGGAGCTCCTCTTACAACAGAAATCAGCCCGGCCAATGCAGCCCAGCGGCTGAGTGTCGCCCTCAGGAACTAGAGGTTACGGTCCCATTCCCGGTCGGGCAACAGGACCAGGTTGCAGGTCCGATTCCCAGGAGGGAGTGTTTAGGAGGCAGTCGACCAGTGATGCTTTCTCACCATTGATGTTTCTGTCGTTCTCTCCTTTCCTCTCTGAAATCAATAAAACTACATTTAAAAGAATAAAAATACCCAGAACAGTAACGGCTAAACTTCCAGAGCAAGCTGTTTGCTACACTGCAACGCTTCCTCCGTCCTGCTCACAAGCCTGGCAGCCCTGCAGGCACGAAAACGGTGGAGGCCGCATTTCAGGACTGGGCCCCTGGGGATGGGAGTGGAGGTGAAATGAAAGACCCCTGAACTGTTCAGACATTGGGGGAGCAGCGGGAAGGCCCCAGCACTCGATACTCCCCCCAACCCCCAGAGTGTGGGTCTATGTTTCAAACGGACCTTCCCTCCACTGAGTTCAAGAGGTCAGGAGACCCAAGCCGACATCTTGGTTTCACAAACTATACAAGAGGCTTTGATGGTGATTCTTCATCAGTGGGCTCATGCTATGCCTGAGACTCTGTGACCTGCTTTTCTCTATTCACATGGTGAGAATATTTCTTCATTCTTCATCTGTACCTGGGTCAACTGTGCCCCGCCTCTCACCTTTTTTTTTTTTTTTTTTAAATCCTCACCCAAGGATATTTTCCCATTGATTTTTAGAGAAAGTGGAAGGGAGAAAGACAGAGAAGTATCAGAGTGAGAGAACACATGGATTGGTTGTCTCCTGCATGTGCCTGATCAGGGCCCAGGCTGGGGAGGAGCCTGCAACCAAGGTACATGCCCTTGACCAGAACCGAACCCGGGACCCTTCAGCCCTCAGGCTTCAGAAAGAGGAAGGGAGAGAGAGAGAGAGAAACAGCAATGATGAGAGAATCACTGACCAGCTGCCCCCTGCATGCTCTCTACTGGGGATCCAGCCCATGACCCAGGCATGTACCCCAACTGGAATCGAACCCTGAGCTCCTGGTTCATGGGTTGATGCTTAACCACTAAGCCACACAGGCTGGCCTCAACCATGCCCTTTTTATTTTTTTTAAAAATATATTTCTTTATTGATTTCAGAGAGGAAGGGAGAGAGAGAGACAGAAACATCAATGATGAGAAAAAATCATTGATTGGCTGCCTCCTGCACACCCCCTATTGGGGATTAAGCCCGCAACCCAGGCATGTGCCCTTGACCAGAACTGAACCCGGGACCCTCCAGCCCGCAGACAGACGCTCTATCCACTGAGCCAAACTGGCTAGGGCGGTGCCCTTTTTAACAACTGTATGCCAGACTGTTTTATGCACGACCCTAAGTTTATCTAAATAGATCCCTTTTGATGAACTTCCTGCCACTGCAAACATCTTCCATCCACACTCCCTCCAGGCCTCTGAGCATTTGGAGGGTGTCCAGAGCACGAAGGGGAGGTGCAGATCCAGGGGTGCGTAGATGCTCAAGTCGGAGAGGAGAATCCCCTGGGAAGGCTGGTTCAAGGCTGCACACCACGCAGACCAGGTCCTGCCTTTCCCTCGTTTCTGCTGCTACACGTCCGTTCCTCCCCAGGAAGCGGAAACGATTCAGCACAGTGGACACGGTTTCATTCATTGTCGCTGGAATACCACTGAGTCCCCCCTTCTTTTAAACGAGCACAGAGGGTTGACAGTGAGAGTCGTCCCGGGCGCCGAGGCAACACGGAGGCATCTTCAAGTGTCCAGCTTCAGTGTCCACTGTGTTACCCACATTCTCGCATCGCATCAAACCCCAGCCCCAAGACAGCGCTGCGACCCCATTTTGGCAGCTGGAGACCCTGAAGCCAACGTGTGTGTGTGTGTGTGTGTGTGTGTGTGTGTGTGGGCGCTGACAAAGCTGGGACTCGCACCCGGGACATTTGCTCCTATCCACCAGACCACCTGCTTCTGCACTGATTCGGAACAGATTCTGACCAGTAGTGATGTGACCCAGGGAGGAGTCGGGGCATGGGGAGCATGGTCAGTTGCAAAATATTTTCGAAGATTATTTTTTCCAGCGTTGGGGATTCTGAAGACTCATCTCCCCAGCTCTAAAGGAAGCTGTGGATCTCTGAGAGCAGGCGCTGCCCTTGTGGAGACAAAGTGACGAAGCCGAGGACCCTTCCTCTTCCCACACCTGGCGTGTCTCGCCCTTCACGGCTGCCCCCGTGCCCAGGGGGGGACATAGCAGGACGCTCACACAACCCGCTTAATGACAATTCCAATCGTCCAACAAGAAAGCAAAACAAAATAACAAGACACCTTTCAACATACCCCCGGCACCCTAACGGGCGCCCGGTCGACCTGGCCGCCCCTCTGAGGCCTCGCTCGGGGTACCTGAGAGATGGAGGGCGTCTCTGCCGCCAGAGCCGCTTCTCCGGATGGCTGCCGTTCGGCTTTCTCTGACCCGTTCGCCGAGTTTTCCACGGAAGACTGTGAGTTCTGCTCGTCAGAAGCATCTGAGGGTAGAGCAAGACGACAGACGCTGTTTTTAGACACGTGACTTGTGGGGCCAGATGGAACAAGTACTAAAAATACCTGGAAATGGGGTTGTTTGGTGGCTCGGTGGTCTGTCGGGGCTACAATACGCTGGGAGGGTTGGGGAGACTCTGGCTTATTTCTTAGAGATGCTTTAGGCATCCGGGTCGCGTGCTGGCCCTGTAGCCCCCAACCCTTTCCTGTACACTCATTACCTGCCAAACCTCCCTAGAGGGCACCTAAAAAAAAAAAAAAAAAAAAAAAAAAGCCACAGGCACTGTGCTGCGTGCACCCGGCGCCCTCTGCTGGCCACAGCGTGCTCCAACCACCATGGCTGCGGACTCCTCCCTCTTCCCGTCACTGAGCCCGCATCCTCCACTGGGGAACACACGCAGAGGACGGGGGACTAGCCCCCTGGTAAATATTTCTCTTAATAATATGGGTATTTTTTTCTGATCGTCAGAGCAAGGACTGACCTTTGCAAGAAGCAGAAAATACAGGGGAAAAAATCTAGTTGAAATTGCCAATTATTTCTCAGCCACCCACAGCCACTGCCACCCCAATAACATTTTAGAGGATCTAGTCCCATATTCCCAGATGTTTCCCCCTACACGCACATAATGCTCCTCTCTCCCCAAATGGGGCTCACACAGTATTTTGGGAGATCTGCCATGCCTTTAAAAATTCTCTAAAGACAAGAGCATACAAGATGGCTGCACGGCATTCTGTCACCGATGGCTTATTCCATGAATCCTGTTTCGCCCGTTATTTGGACTATTTCTTATGTGTTAGTCTCCCTGCTCCCCAACCATGTCTCTTTAGCAAAAGGAAGGTGCAGGCTTCGGAAGGAGAGATACCTGCTCTAACTGAAGCTTATTCGGAGCACAAAGCAAGAGACCTCATGAGGGGGGAGGGAGGGGTTAGGGGAGGGGGCGTGCAGGACCAACATCCCACCCAGGGTCCCATTCTGTTGGCTCTCCGGGTCCCAGTAACATGTCATCTGGCTTTTTAAAAGTTTACTAAAATAGCCCAGCAGATGTGCCTCACTGGCTGAGCATCAACCTGTGAACCAGGAGGTCACACGCCCTGGGTGTGGGCTCCATCCCCAGTAGGGGGCATGCAGGAGGCAGCTGATCAATGACTCCCTCATCATTATTGTTTCTCTCTCCCTTCCTCTCTGAAATCTATAAAAATATATTTAAAAGAAAAAATCCACACTCATGTTATATTTTATCTCACAACTAGAGGCCCAGTGCACAAATTCTTGCAGGGGGGGGGGAGGGGCTCTGGCCAGCCCAGCCACAATCTGCGGATGGGGGCGGGCCTGTGGGGAGAAGGAGATGGAGGTTAGGGCTGGGCTGGCTCGGGGGTAGGACTGTGGGCCGATGGGGGTGGGGGGGGCCCAATGGAGCTGGGGCTAGTTTGAAGGAGGGGCTTCAAGAGGTTGGCCGGCGGCTGGCCTTACCCCCACATGGATGGGGCTGGTTTGCTGGCCACAAGTGGGAGTCACAGCGACTGGTTGTTCTGGTCGTTATGGTGCTGCGGTCGCTGGCTTTTTATCTATAGATAGATATGTGTCTGCTTTAGCAAACATTTTCCATTATAAATGTCCTCCTCTCTGACCACAGTCCCACCCTACCCTGTGGAGTGAGCTCTGTGAGTGGAGTGGGAAGTGGGGTTGCAGACGCAGGAGGCTGGTGGCCTGGAGTCACGCGGACCCTTGCCTGGCCTGAATGCTCAGTGTGGGAACGGGCCTTGGAGCTTGGGCGCGTTCGTGGGCTCGGCACAGCGGCCTGATTCTCTCAGTGGAACAGGACTGGAACTCACCCAGGGGAAATTATTTTCCTGGGGCCTAAATTTAGTTCAGGGAGCTTGAACATTATGTCATTCTCTGAACTCACGCAGCAGTAAACAAGTTCAGAGCAAGGTCGACAGCTGGCGACCAACCGGCTTTGTCCCGCAGGCAGCATCCACCCACCCACCCATCTGGGAAGGCTGTGAGCGTGGAGCTCTGGCAGCGGGCAGGTGGGCCTGGCCCGCTGTGATGGTCCTGCCTGAACAATGCTGGGCACCTGGGCGGGGCCAGGGGCAGGGTGGCTAGAAGGGGACCCTGGTGTGGTTCCCACCTGGACCTGGAAAGCTTGTGGGGGGTGGGGAGGGGAGATGGGGGAGAGGATGGAAGTTACCAAAACGTGGCAGTTACGAAAGGAGGTCTCAACCTGGAATAGGATTCCCGCAATAGGCCCTTTGAAGGCAGACGCAGGCCCTGGCCAGGCAGCTGTTGGTTAGAGAAAGCAGGACGGGGAAGCAGCCAGGCCATGGTCCACACCTGGTCCTGCACAGCCCCGCCCTGGTTCCCCCCATCACCCCCTGCAGTGGGCTCACCAGGCCCTGCCCAGCAGTCTGCTCTTTCACTTACTTTCCTGTAGTGACCCGACAAGAGAGGCAATTTTTATTTGTCTCGTCTCATAAACAAGGAAACAGGAAGGTGTGCAGGAGTGGACACGGTCGGCCCAAGGCCACACAGCTGGCAAGCGCCGGCCCAGATGTGACCGCCTCGTCCTGTGTTCACCGCGCCCTGGCTCGTCATGGTGTGGGGACTGGGAGTGGGACTCAGCGCCCAGCACTGAGCGAGGAGCGACTACACAGCAGTGGCCCCGGGAAAGAGCCAATTTTAAAAAGTAGTTTCTACTGAGCGGGTATGGCTTTCATTCATATCGTCGTAAAGTCAACTCATTTGTAAATCGGGGACCGTCTCTATGCAAACATCTTCATCTAAAGGGGGTCCAGAGACCTCGACATAAACCAACACAGACCCATGTGAACAACTCACATGTCCTTCACAGTCAGACCACTTCTTAACACCTCCTCCACTCCCCCCTGGTGCAGCGCCACCCTCTCTCGCCTGGGCGATGGCGGCAACCCTGCCCCACCCCGTATGTTCACAGCAACCGAAGTCAAAGGCGTCCTTCAGATCTCGGCTCGCAAGCTCCCAATGGCTCCCTGTGCACTCGGCATAAAAGTCAGGGTCTTCTAAGTGGCCTTCTGAACCCTGAACCCCGCCTCCTCTGGGGTCTCACTATCTGAGCCCCTCGCCCTGCCCACTCTCCTTCAGCCACACTGAGCATGCTCCTGCCTCAGGACCTTTGCACGGGTTCCATCTGCTCACAGTGCTCACCCAGTTATCCCAGGTGGCTTCCTCCCTTGCCTAATGGGAGTCTCATTTGCTGGGTGAGGCTTCTCCGGACCACTGATTTAAACTCACAATATCCCCCAGAATGGGGCCAGACTCCCCATCCTCCTTCCTTACTTTATCCTTCTCCAGAACACTGACTTTGCAAATGCTATATTGTGTGATCTTTAAATTGCCCCCCAAGAATAGGAGCCCCACACATCACCTTTCTTCTGGGGCCGGTGCATGGCAGGGCCTTCTTAAAGGCCTGCCATTACCCTGGCTGTCTTGCTCAGTGGCTAGAGCATCGGCTTACGAACTGAAGGGTGCTGGGTTCAGTTCTGGTCAAGGGCACATACCTGGGTTGCAGGCTTAACCCCCGGTAGAAGGGCGTGCAGGAGGCAGCCAATCAATGATTCTCTCTCATTATCAATGTTTCTATTTCTCTCCCCCGTTCTCTTCCTCACTGAAATCAATAAAAATATATTAAAGAAGAAGAAGAAAAAAGGCCATCGCCTGCCTGGACAGAAGGCTGGACTGTCTGGATGGGAAGAGGCCCCTGAGCCCAGCCCTGAGGGTACGTACCTTCGGCCCCAGGGAGCTCTTTGCCCTCGGCCTGGGCCTCATCGGCCTTGGCGGTGGTGCCCTCGCAGGGCACGGAGGGGTTGGGCTCGGGTGCGGGGCTGGAGTTGCTGCTGTTCTCCTGTTTGATGGGGGAAGCGTCCGCGATGGAGCTCTGGTTGCTGTTGTCATCTGGGCAGGGGAACAGAAGCACAGGTGAACTCCTGCAGCTGCTGGGTACGGCGGGTTGGGGGACTTAGCTTCCCCAGGGGACTGTCCTAGGCAAGGGGACACTCGCCCCTCCAGAACCTCCAAGCTGGCACACCCAGTGTCCCCCTCACAACTCCAGGCTCCGGGAGCTGGGCCGCCCTGCCCACACAGGCTCCCGAGAGCCCTGTGTTTGGAGGCAGCCAGCCACAGAGGCTGGCACACTTTAAGTCTCTGGGGGCACCTGAGGCCTGGTTCTGGGTGAGGAGACCAAACATCGTGTGTGCTTGGCTCGGAAGGAACCCAGAGCCGAAGCGCAGTGCGTGGGGCTGCGCTGCCAAGATGCTGCATCTGGCCTGATGGCGCCTGTAACCGACTCCCACTTGATCCAAAACAAAAGGGAGAGAAAAGTTACCCCACCAAGTGGGATATTCCACAGGACAGTCGGCCAGGCTCTGCTCGTCAACACCACGAAGGGGGAGAAGGATCAGGGAAGAGGGTTGTAGACGAAGAAGAAAGTTAAGAGCTCCAACAGCTAAACACGACGTGAGAACACTATTTACATCCTGTGTTGAACGCGCCAGTTGGTAAGAGATGCTGGGGATGATGGGGAATTTGAATGCAGCCTTGAGTCTAACAGACATTAAGGAATTATTCTTCGTTTCGTTAGGGGTGATGATGGTACAGCGGGCACACCGTGCGCCAAGGTCATTCGTCAGTGACGTGAGCTCCAATGTTCAGGGACAGACTTAAACATCACGATGAAGGGAAATTCACTTTAAAACGCTCTTAGCCCGGCCAGTGTGGCTCAGCTGGTTGGGCGTAGACCTGTGCACCAGGAGGTCGCTGGTTCGATTCCTGCTGAGGGCATACACCCAGATTGTAGGCTCGATCCCCACTGTGTGTGTGTGGGGAGGGGCGCAAGAGGTAGCTGATGGATAGTTCTCTCTCATTTTTTTAAAAAATATATATATTTTATTGATTTTTTACAGAGAGAGAGGGAGAGGGAAATAGAGTTAGAAACATTGATGAGAGAGAAATATTGATCAGCTGCCTCCTGCATACCCCCCACTGGGGACGTACCCGCAACCAGGGTACATGCCCTTGACCAGAATCGAACCAGGGACCTTTCAGTCCGCAAGCCGATGCTCTGTCCACTGAGCCAAACCGGCTAGGGCTGGTTCTCTCTCATTGATGTTTCTCTCTCTCCCCCTTCCTCTCTCTCTCAAATCAATTTTAAAATTAAGAAAAGAAATGCTCTATAGCACAAGCTACATACCATTTTCAGAATTTCCTACACTTTACTCTCAATAGCTGTGCATTTGTGATACACACATTGTATTTCAATGAGAAAAACATTAATACATTTTTAACAACAGACGAGGCAGAAATGGCATATATCGGTGGAAATCTAGGTGGTAGGTATATGGGGATGATCAGCAGCACTACTCTCTCCGTTCTTCTCTCTTAGGAAGTTTTTCACAATAAAAAGAAAGAAAAAGGGAAGAAAGTTAACTGGATGATGACAGTGGTGGTTGAGCTGGTGGCAGAGCTGGGGGGTCCCAGGGAACATACACCCTTGCTTTGGATCCCCTTTCATGGGCACAAAGAGTCACCTTAAACTGTAGCTTTTCAAGTAGTGATTTCAAAAACGCGACTACAATCGTACGCTGCTTTTCTGGGCCGCACGCACGCCTGGGACCAAGGCCATTTTTGTAAAAATGCAAGAGGGGCGATCAATTTGTCCGGGGCGCCGAGGACATGTCGGGCAGGAAGCTGACCCCAGGGGGAGCACTGGGGACGTTCTGTCTTGATCTGGGCCAGCACCATGGGCGAGTGCAGTGTGTGAGCATTCCACGAAGCCATGTGCGTGGGATGTGTGTCCCTCCACGCGGATAAAAAGGTAAAAGGAGACATAAACGCCAGCGACGTCAAGACCACGGCAGGACGGCTAACGCACGTCTCCAGCCTGGAAACGCCCGGTGGGATGCTGGTGACAAGTTTTGAAATAAGACAGCAGAGGAAGGAAGGCTGTCGATGTGGATTTACACGAAGCCAGAAATCCAGGTTGGAGCTTCCCAGCAGCCAAAGCAAAAGAGGAAACACAACACGGCCATCTGCGTAGGAAGTCAGGCCTCGGAGGGAAAAAGAGCACCTCCTGTGGGATTTCTGTCACTGGGTGAGAAGAAGGTCTTGACTCTATGTTTCTGGGCTTGTGGGGCTTGGAAAAGAAGCTTCCTCTCCTCCACGTAGCCTTTTCCCTGGCACCGAGGCCCAGGCCTGCCCAGCCCTCCTACCCCTTTGCCTGGAATGTGAACGAACCTGCTGGTGGAAACAAAATACGACTGAGCTGCTCGGGCCCAGGGACCTGGCAGGAGAGGGCCGGGCGGCCGGGGGGGCGCTCACCGTGCATGTCCATCATCCCTGGGGAGGAGCTGTTCTCTGGCGTGGTCACCTCCGAGCCACACTTCTCATCTTTGCCCTTTTTCTTGTTCTTGTTTTTCTGGAGAAGAAAACAGAGCAGAAACGGAGTCGCCAAATCCCGTGTGAGTGCAGGCAGGAGCGAGGCCCGGAGGGTGCCATGCATGACTCCTTTTGGAGCCCCCCAGGTCCCTGGAGGGCTCTCCTTGGCCTGCATTCGAACACATCCCAGCAGGGGCTTCACCTGCTTTGGAATCAGGGGCCAGCACCAGCAGGCACGCAAACACCCTGCCCAGCAGGGGGTCTCCTCCTCCTTTAGGGGGAGCTCCTGGGGGATGGGCCATGGTTACCCTCCCAGGGCAGGTACAGCGATGCCAGGTGAGCCGTGGGGGAACACAGATTCACACACTCCCACTATGGCCAGGCCCCAGGGCGGCCTCTCTCGGGCACCACAGAGGGAGGCGAGGGGAGGAGGGCAGGGGGAGGGGGAGCTTTTTGCGTGGGGTTCCACTTTCAAACTTGGAATAGAACAGTGTCGGAAGCGCCCCGTGTCCATCGGTAAGAGACTCGTTAAGTAAATTACCGTGCGTTCGTTCAATGTAACGCGATGCAACCATCGCAGAGAGTCAGGCAGCTCTTCATTTAATAAAGGGGAAGCGGTCTACGAAAATGCCGACACGGAACACGTTTCAGTGTCTCCAAGACGTTTTTTATAAAAGGTGCGGGGTGGGCTGCTGCCATCAACGGTGAAAGAACAAATGGATGTGTTTGCGGATGGGGGGGAGGGGTCTTGCTCAGGGAAGAAAAACGATTTATAAAACGATACACAGGGAAGCCCTGGCCGGGGAGCGCAGCTGGTTGGAGTGTCGACCCACACACCAAAAGGTTACAGGCTCGACTCCCGGTCAGGGCACACACCTAGGTTGTGAGTTCGATCCCCCATTGGGGTGTGTACGGGAGGCAACCAATTGATGTTTCTCTCTCCCCTCCTTCCTCTTTCTCTAAAATAATAATTAAAAAAAACCACACATATCCTTGGGTAAGGATTTAAAAAAAGATACACAGACACACCGGGACCTGGATGTTACTGCTTCATTGCAGGAAAGAGGGACTAAGGCCCAGCGAGGTGGGGGCCCCTGTCCAATATCACGGGTTCATCAGGGGCGCTCTTCGCCAAGCTGGAGCTGCCCCGTCCTCCCGGCAGCCTGGAGGTTATGTGACTTGATTGCGATCCATTTGGCACTTCCCTGATGTCTGTTCCGTGCTTTTCTATAATTACCTCCTCCCTCCGCGAGATTATAAATTCCTTGAGAGCAGGGACCACGTCTTCTCAAATGCAACGGTGTTTATACAACACCTGGCGGTGTGCAAGCACAGAGGACGGTGGAGCCAGGGCTGCCTCTGAGGATCCTGGTCACACCGTGTTTCCCTCCGGAGTGGCCAGCGCCAAATGCCCCAATGGTCTAGGTCTCGGGGCCGCTGGGGAAGGCAGCTCTGGTGGCTCCACGAACCCAGACCAGACAGAACCAGAAGTGACAAGCACCCATGTTCTCAGCCCAGTGCCCCTCCCCCCAGGAGACTCAAGGCTGGTAACCAAAGACGGCAGCTTTCAACCAGCCTTTCTGGCCCCCTCTAAACCTGCCAATCACGATCCTGTCACCTCCAGGAGCAAATGAAACCATGCGGCTCAGTGTGAGCCATCTCCTGGGGGTGGGGCCAATCACAAGAAGAGGAAAGGCACTCCAGGCAGGAGGGACAGCCCCTGCAAAGGCCTGGAGGTGGGGCCTGCTCAGGACTTTGGGAACTAGAGTAGCTGACCTGGGGTCTTTGGGAGTCACTGGTCTCAGAGCTTCTAAGCTGAAAAACTGCCCAGAGGGGTAGTCCTCATCCACTCCTCCCTAAAATCAAGCACCACCTCTGGGGCTCCCCCTAGTGGGCACAGTCACCACCCCTCCTGGAGCCAGCACGGCTTCCCTGTGAGAACAAAAGGCTCTGGGAGAGTGGAGAGCACATGGGCCTCGGAGTCAAGGCACGTGACCCTTGCTGTGTGACTCTGGGGAAATGGCTTCCCCTCTCTGAGCTTATGTCCTCACTTGTACAGAGAAGACGGAGATCAACTCCACAGACTCAGGATGAGAAACAAACGAGGTGATGCCCGGCGTATAGCAGGGTGCTTGGGAGCGGTGCTATGATGGGGAGCATCTGCCCATCTGTGGGTACCACTACGGCAGCCCCCGTGTCTTGGTGCCCAGGGTCCCTCATACTCACATCGTCAACCTTCGGCTCCGTCACAGGGACCCACTTGTAGATTCGCAGGGATGTGTCACCCACGGTCACCCACTTCTTCTCCCTGCGGAGGAGGAGGAAGAGCTGTTACCAGGGGCTCTGGGGCAGGGCCCCCACTCCCCACTTGTGGGGGCCCTGGCCGCACTCCCTCGGGGCAGCTGTGATGTGCTGGCCGCTCGGGGTTAAGAGGACAAGCGCTAGGTCATACAGATGTGGTTTGCATCCCATCTCCGCTGCTCACTGGGTCCCCGGGCAGGTCTCTCCCCCATCTGTGCCTCAGTGTCTCCATCTGCTAGACCACGTCTGGTTGTCAATCTCTCCAGGCTGCATGAGGGCTACCTCAGACTCTGTGTGCTCAAGGCTTCTGATGTCTGGAAGGAGGTGCTTGGCAAGACTGGAGGGTAGGGAGGGGCTGCCATGAGGATGACTCCCCTGGACGAGGGAAACTGGACCCCAGGTCTCTCCAGCTCCCCCACCCCACCCCACCCCTACCCCCCGCAGAGGCAGCAAGCCGGGCCAGCCAGCAGGGAATGCTTCAGGCCAGCCAGGTGTTTCCTCCTGGGGGTAGGGTCTGAGGTTGGGGATGAGGGGAGGAAGCAGGGACACACAGCTGGACTAACCACCCCTCACTCTGCCCTCTGGAGCAGCAGAGGGGGCAGGAGAGCAGGGGCAAACTCCCAAGGGCAGGCCCCAAGGGAGGGTTGTAACAGGGAAGTCCAGCCTGGACTGTGGGCACAGCTGCCCCTACCCCTGCCCAGATGCATCCTAAACTCCTGGGGGATAGTGTCCAGGGCCCCTGCTGCTAGAGGCGGGCGTATGAGTGAAGAAGAGAAAATGGCCAGCCACTAGGAGGAAGAGGGGTCGCTGGTCTTCAGGACGGACAGTAATGACCTCCTCTCCGCCCCAGCACTCTGCTCCAAGCCATTGTCATTCTCTAAATTATTGTTCTACTTGAATTCCTGCAGTCCATAAGCCAGGTCGTATCACTTCCTGCCCCAAACCCCAGGAATGACCCGCCAGAGGGAGAGCTGGGACTCGAACCCAGGCAGTTCTGGCCCCAGAGTCCACGCCCCTGGCAGACGAGGGAGAAGGGAGAGGCGGGGGCCAGGTGCACACCTGGAAGAGGTGGGGTCGTTGCCAGGAGCCCTCAGCAATTCCAGTGACAAGGTTCCGCCAGAACCGACAACTGTGCGTGGCATGGGCACTCCTGTTCGTGGGCTGTCTAGCACCTTCTCCAACCTCCCAGCCCAGATCTCAGTCCTGGGCCTTCCCTCCATGTGGGGTGAGGGGACCTCATGGGCTGGTGGGACACTTCACCACGGGGTTCTGGGTGCCTGAGCACCCTCAAAACCACCTCCCCCAAACCACAGACACCTCTGCTCCCCACGCTGTGCTGCGCGGATCCTCCCTCGCCACACTGCTGTTTGGAGCAGCCTGCCCCTCTCCATGCCCCCGTCCCTGCCCCTTTTAGCCCAGAAAGAAGGAGTAAGGGCAGGTGTCTACGTCACCACCTGCCGCCTCCACCTGGGGGAAGGATGGACCATCCTCAGTCCCAGTCTTCCCCCACCTCCATGCTGAATGGTCAGAAGGTGCCAGGAAGGCACAGGGGCGTTCCAAGAAACAGTCTCAGTGACAAAGCAACCATCATAATGGCCATTGTGTGCCCAGGCCTCGTGCCAAGCCTTTTATTTACATGCCCTCTCTCCCAGACATTGCCAACAGGCCTATGAAAGGGGGGCTACTGTCACCCCACTTTATAGATGGGGAAACAGGAGGTCCGGAGCGGTGATACCACTAGTTCATAGTCTGGTAGCTGGTCAATGGCCGAACTGGGACTGGACACAGGCTGTGATCCCAGAGCCGCCTTCTGCTCTTCTGTCTCCCGTGAAAATGAAGAATCCGTTCCACAGAGCACATCGGCAACAGATGCCGGCGCAAGTGCCAACTGCCGGTACCTGTGCAAGTGACCAAAGGCACTCACCACTCACAAACCCTCCACTGGCTGCCTGGGCCTGGGCTCCAGTAGGTCAGCAAATCCACAGTTTGACTGTGTTAAAAACAATAACGAAAAAACACACAGCCTGTGTGGCTCAGTGGTTGAGCATTGACCTATGAACCAGGAGGTCATGGTTTGATTCCCAGTCAGGGCACATCCTGGGGTTACCGACTCCATTCCCGGTAGGGGGCGTGCAAGAGGCTGCTGATGAATGATTCTCATCATTGATGCTTCTATCTCTTTCTCCCTCTTTCCTCTCTCCCAAATCACTAAAAAAAATAAAATAAATTAAAGGAATTGACTTGTAATACACAAGACACCTTTCAGATCCGGCCCCGGGGAAAAGCCAGCCAACAGCCATGACCGACCTGGACCAGATCTGGGTTTGCTGGCCGCACAACAGTGAAAATGGATCTTTGCAATTGCAGGTGCTTCTCAGAGAGGATACAGGCCCTACAGGTTATGAGCTCAACACAACCAGGTTGTGCCGATGCCCCAGTTGGCAACGCTGGCCCCGAGTCCCCAGGTCACTGTGCTTCAGATGCATGTCTAGGTGTGGACATGAGGGGCGATGGGACACCGGGTAGAGAATTAAAGCCCGACCTCAGGCCTGCCATTCGGTCAGCAGCCAGCCAGGCAGAGATGGGGCCCCAGAGTGAGCACCAGGGACGACAGGAAGGGATTTCACAGACATGTCGCATGAGCTCTGGGGGCCTCACCAAGCAGGTGGCTTGACAGCGCCTTGGGAAACACACCACATGGGCTCAGAGGAGCAGCGGAGCTCCCGCTACCACCCCCTTATCCCATCACCCCAGGCACACGGCCCCCACCCCCAATGAGGGTACTAAGCTGTAGTTACTACCTTACATCTCAGGTGGCAAATAAGTGGCTAAGAGGCCGTTTTGTTTGGCCTGCACGGTACTTTTAAAAATTTGAATCAGTTTGCCAAACTTTACAAAAAAGTAAAAGAAGAAAGTCAGACAACATAGAAATCCAGACTCCTGGCTACTCTCAAAAACATGATCTGACCAGAAGGGGCCCACACACCCTCCTCCCCAGGGTCTAAGGCTCCCTCACATCCCCCAGCTCTCCCCACCTGTAGACACCGGGCCCCCCAACCTTGCCATGAAGCCGCCCCTGGGCATGTTGAGCCCTCCTGCCTTGATGGCCCCCAGTAACCAGCCATGCTTAAGGATCCATCTTCCACCTCAGACTTGGGCTCCTGGGTGAAAAGACTAAGTGAGGTCCTAGCTATAGGAGCAGAGCCCCTCCTCAGCACGGGCTCCTATATAAACTACAAGTACCCATCCAGAATCTCCAGGCCAAGCCAATTTCCAATGTTCTCCCACGTCCAGGTCCAAGGGCAAGACTATCTTGGGGTCACCTGGCTCCCTCAGCGAGAGCTCTAAATCCCTCACTTTGTGTTCATTTCCCAGGGCTGTCCTTATCCTCACCAGGCTGAGACTCACTTGATCTGCTCTGTGGCTGGCAGGAGGGCACCCTCGGGGGTACCGAGGTGAGGCCCTAGGTGCAAACCTCCCCCTCCCCCGGGGACAGTGGGAAGTCCTTGGGAACAGACCTGTCTCTGTTGACCATAAGACACCCTTCAGACCAAAGGCCCAAGGGGTCCCCAGCCGAAGCCTGCCTCTCAGCTCAAGGCTTTTTTGCCTCCTGCCAACAATCCCGCCTACCCTGCTCTTCTCCACCACACCAGGCCTCCTCACCTGGCCCAGTTTCCAGAAAGCCCCCCCCCCCCCATCAGCCTTCTCTGGCTGCCTCACATTCTACCCGCCTGCCCTGCTGGGGCACCAGAGAGGACTGAGGCTCGGGACTCAGGAGCTACGGACAGGCTGGTCACGGCTGGTGGCTTTTCTGGGGACAGGGGCAGGGTAGGGCTGGCACAGGGGCATGGGTAGGGTCCCTCGGGCTGGGGAGAAACACCACCCTAGGCTTCCATGCTGAATGCCAGACGCCACCTTTATCCTCTGGGTAAAATACAGACTGCTGAACAGAATCTGAATTTCAGATAAACAATGAATAATTGTCTTAGTTTAAGTATGTCCCAAAGAGTGCACGGGACATAGTTACGATGTAGAGAAATGTTTTAAAAAATTATTTTTGTTGTTTACCTGAAATTCAAATGTAACTCAGTGTCCATGAATTTGCTAAATCTGGCAGCCCAGCCTCCCAGCCAGCAGTGACTGCACGGTAGGTGGCCACACAGTTAATAAACAACCCAAAGTCTGCAGGACAGACTGGAAGGCCCATCCTAAAAGCAGAGTGAAGCAGCTTCTCCGGGCGGAGGAAACCCAAGAAATAAGGCAAAGTTCTGTGTTGTTTTTTGTTGTTGTTTTGCTTAGAAAGGGCAGGGGGAAAAAATCAACAAAATGTAAGTTTCTGTGGAGCCCACCTTACCATGAAGACAACATTTAATGCGGCTCCTGTGTACTGGGATGAGTGCTGATGGAGACATGATCTTATTTTTTTGGGGGTGGGAGTGGGGGTGGGAACAGGACCCCCTGAGGCCATGGTTAGAGAAGTTTACCTGGTTTGTCTAAGGTTGCACACAGGAAGTGAACTGAATGCCAGCCCTGGGATCCCAAAGCCTGAGGTCTTTAGAGGACGTGACAAATTGTTTCCCAAAAGGAGAGAGGAGAACCGTTCTCCGCCCCTCCCCCCAAACACAGGCCTGGCCCTCAGTGGGGCCCCGCGGGGTGGAAAACCCCATCCTTCCATCTGCCCTCCCTGCAGAGCAGCTGGCAGGCGGGCCCTGCAGGAGCAGCTGTCTGGGTGCAGGGCCTCGGCCCCCCTGGGAACCTGGGGCAGAAGGCCCCCACCAAGCCTCCTGGAACAGGGACTGTGGGGGGCACCTTGCCCCCAGCCCCTTGCTCAGCTCCAGGCCCAGACACCCTTCTTCTTTGCCCAGGAGGCGCTCCGGGGACATCTCCAGCCTTCCCTCTGGGAATCCCACAGGAGAAGGGGCTGTGTGGGCTTGCTTTCCTGTGTGTGTTTTGGCCTGCAGCTGTTTCTGCCATTTTTAAATGGCTCCAGTCGGCCTGGGGGGGTGCCCTGCGCACGAGGGGAGCTCCCACGGCTCAGAGGACTTGGATCCCAACTTTGGAAAGCCTCCCCTTCTCACGGTTCTGAAAATTCTTTGTCCCGTTGGAGCCAAACCCAGCCCTCCGCCGGGCATCCGGCCATCTGCAGACAGCCCTTTCCATAGGAGGCCCGCGAGCACGTGGACTTTATTGATTTTCCTCCTGCCTTTTTTTGTTGTTGTTGGGGTTGACTCGGAAAGGACAGCTAACTTGCGACCCGGCGAGACCGGATCCTCGCCCCCTGTGGCTGTTAGAGACCGAGGCGTTAACTCAAGACACGACACCCCGCAACGTAAACAGCCCGCCAAGGGGGGTGCGGGTGGGGGTGGGGCGGCCGATTCTCACGCTTTCAATAAAGGGCGGTCCCCGCCCGCCGGGCTGACAACGTGGGAGCATCGCGGCGGCTCCTCTCCCGCCCTGACCC
>PVJC01022239.1:0-27541 GCA_004026665.1 Murina feae | reverse complement strand
AGGGAGAGAGTGTGATAGAGCCAGGAAGCAATAGAAAAGTGTGTGGACGTGTATGGTGTGTGTGTGTACGAGTGAGGGACAGTTAGATTCTGCAGGTCTTCTAAGGAGCTACCAAACTGGGCAGTCTTAGACGGCGAAGCTCCGCTCCCAGCACGGACACTCTTGAGTGGCCAGCGCAAACACGGAGACCATACCATCATGAGAAACAAAGCTGCTTGCGACTAGGATCCTGACCTCAGCACCACCCAGTCTGGTCTGAGTTGCAAACCAGGACCCTGCAGACATGGGACAGAGACCTGCGATCACAGCTATGGAACCACGGACACCAACAATCCAGACATCCTGGTGGCAGCAGATCACTGTGAGTAACAGAGCCGATCCCCCTCCCCACAGGCTTGCAGGCAGCATGAAAGTAACTCATAGCTCCACATGCCGCTCGGGCCTCAGCGCCGCTATAGAACTTGAGCTGGGGAACGTGCTAACTCTGGCAATCTGTTCCCCGCAGTGCAGCATGGGGCTTTGAGCCTAGGAACTGGAGACTCTGGGTGTCTGTTCCTGAGGCACGGGGCTGTGGGAAATTGAGACTAGGAATGCCTCATCTCTGGATGTCTGTTCCCCAAAGCACGGGGCTGCAGAAATTTGTGCCTAGGAACTCATCAACACTGGGAAGGCAGATCCCTGCAGCAAGGTGCTTTGAGCCTAGGAGTGCACAACTCTGGATGTCCATTCCCCAAGGTCTGGGGATGCAGGAATTTGAGTCTGGGTACTGGTGAACTCTGGAAGTCTATTCCCCGCAGTACGGGGTCTGGGACCCCTATTCTCTGGGCAGGAGGCAGCACCAAGCACCAGTGACTTAACTCTGTTTCTTATCACTTGTGCCTGGGATCCCTGATTCCCACTGCATTCACACTAAGAGCCAGTGGCTCCAATTCTTGGTGCATGTGCACACAAAGGACCCTGATTCTCAATCTGAGGCTGCACAAAACAACAGAGACACCAATACTGGATTAAAGAGGAACTCTGATCCCTGGTACATGCTAGAGGGCTCTGATTTTCAACACACACCAGGGGGATCTCTGTTTCAGCTCAATGCAGGCTGGGCCCCTGGTTCTAAGTGCACACACAAGGCCACACTAAGCACTGGCAACACTGAATCTGAGCGAGCCTGGTTCTCACCAACCAACGACAACCAAACATCTTAGTGTCAGAGCTCTTCAGTGACTCTAGGGTGGTGAGAAGCTCCCACTGCACACAGCCCAGGCCCACACAATTCCAAGTTTGAAACTGCTGGAGACAGTCAGAATGGGAAGACGACACAATCCCCAGAGGAAAGAAAATGAGGTGTCACCAAGAAAGGAAATTAGTGAAATTGAAGTATGCAATATGACAGAAAAAGAATTCAGAGTAATGGTTGAACAATTCATTCACAGGATGGATGAGAAAATCAACAACCTATGGAAGAATCAAGAAGAAATGAAAAGTGATATAGCTACAATCAAAAACACCATGGAATGTTTCAACAGTATACTAGAAGAAGCAGAGGACCGAATTAGTGAGTTAGAAATAAGGTAGAGAAACAAGCTCAATCTGAACAGCAACTGGAGAAAAAAATTAAAAAGCAGGAGGAGAGCCTAAGGGAGCTTTGGGACAACATGAGATGAAGTAACATACGCATAATATGGCTGCAAGAAGGACAAGAAGAGCAGCAAGGATTAGAACATCTATTTGAAGAAATAATGACAGAAAAATTCCCAGAAATGGGGAAGAAAAAAGTTTTACAAGTACAGAAAGTCTCAAGCAAGATGAACCGCAAAAGGCCCACACCAAGACGTACCATAATAATGTTGGCAAATGTAAAGATAAAGAGAGAATCATAAAGGCTGCAAGAGAGAGAGGGAGAGTTACATACAAAGGATCCCCATCAGATTATAAAATGATTTCTCAACAGAAACATACCAAGTTAGAAGGGAATGGAAGGAAGTATACAAAGCATTACAAAGCAAAGATTGAATCCAAGAATACTCTATCCAGCAAGACTATCAATCAAAATTGAAGGGGAAATCAAGATCTTTACTGACAAAAAAAGGCTAAAGGAGTTTATCACTACCAAGCCAGCAATGCAAGAAATGCTAAAGGGAATGCTGTAAAAAGAAGAAATAAAAAGGTAAGAAAGAACACAGGCACAAAATAGAAATAACCTCAAACAAGTACCTTTCAATAATAACTTTAAACATAAATGGGCTAAATGCTCCAATCAAAAGACATCGAGTGGCTGAATGGATAAAAAGACATGACCCATATATATGCTGTCTACAAGAGACCCACCTCAGAAGGAGAGACTCACACAGACTGAAAGTGAAGGGATAGAAAAATATCTTTCAGGCAAAAGGAAAGGAAAAAAAAGCTGGGGTAGCAATACTGATATCTGACAAAATAGACCTCAAAGTGAAGGCCATAACAAGAGACAAGAAAGGCCACTTCATAATACTAAAAGGATCGATACAACAAGAGGATATAACCCTGATAAACATATATGCACCCAATGCAGGAGCACCCAAATACATTTAAAAAAAAATCCTGGAAGATATCAAGGGAGAGATCGACAACAATACAATCATAGTAGGAGACTTAAACACACCACTGACATCACTGGATAAATCCTCTGGACAAAAAATCAGCAAAGAAACAGCAATCCTAAATGACTCACTAGATCAGATGGACTTAATTGACATCTTCAGAACATTTCACCCCAAAGTCACGGAATATACATTCTTCTCAAGTGCACATGGGACATTTTCAAAAATAGACCATATATTGGGTCACAAGCAAAGTCTCCCTAAATTCAAGAAGATTGAAATTATATCTCAGATCACAGTGGCATAATATTAGAAATAAACTACAACAAAAACAATCCAAAAAACTCAAAACTTGGAAGCTGAATAGCATGCTACTAAATAATGATTGGGTTACCAATGAGATCAAAGAAGAAATTAATAGCACTCTGAAAACTAATGACAATAAAAGCACAACAATCCAAAACCTATGGGACACAATGAAAGCAGTCCTGAGAGGAAAGTTTATAGCTCTACAGGCCTACCTCAAAAAGCAAGAAAAAAATGATAGTAAATCACCTAACTCTACAACTCAAAGAATTAGAAGAAGAGCAACAAAGAAGGCCCAGAGTGAGCAAAAGGAAGGAGATAATAAAGATCAGAGCAGAAATAAATGACATAGAGACCCAAAAAACAATACAGAAGATCAATGAAACCAAGAGCTGGTTCTTTGAAAGGATAAACAAGATTGATGAACCTCTAGACAGGCTCACGAAAAAGCAAAGAGAGAGGACACAGATAAACAAAATCAGAAATGAAAAAGGAGAAATAACAACAGACCCCATAGAAATACAAAGGATTGTTAAAAAATACTATGAACAGCTCTACTCTAACAAACTAGACAGCCTGGAGGAAATGGACATATTCCTAGAAAAATACAATCTTCCAAAACTCAATCAGGAAGATTCTATAAATCTCAATAGGCCAATAACTATGGAAGAAATTGAAGCAGTCATCAAAAACCTTCCAGCAAACAAAAGCCCAGAACCAGATGGCTTCACAGGAGAGTTCTACCAAACATTCAAGGAAGAACTAAAACCTGTCCTCCTCAGACTATTCCAAAAAATTCAAGAAGAAGGAACACTTCCCAGCTCATTCTATGAAGCCAGCATCACCCTAATTCCAAAGCCAGATAAAGACAACACAATGAAAGAGAATTATAGGCCAATATCCCTCATGAATATAGATGCCAAAATACTCAACAAAATTCTAGCTAATTGGATCCAGCAATACATCAGAAAGATCATACACTATGACCAAGTAGGATTTATCCCAGAGATGCAAAGATGGTACAATATTTGCAAATCAATAAATGTGATACATCACATAAACAAATTGAGAGATAAAAATCACATAGTCATATCAATTGATGCAGAAAAAGCATTTCACAAAATCCAACACTCTTTCTTGATAAAAACCCTCAGCAAGGCGGGAATAGAAGGAACATTCCTCAACATAATAAAAGCCATATATGACAAATCCACAACCAGCATCATACTCAATGGTCATAAACTAAAATCATTTCCCCTAAGAACAGGAACAAGACAGGGATGCCCCCTTTCACCACTCCTGTTCAACATAGTACTGGAAGTACTAGCCATTGTAATCAGACAAGAAGAAGAAATAAAAGGCATCCAAATTAGAAAAGAAGAAATAAAATTGTCCTTATTTGCAGATGACATGATACTGTACATAGAAAACCCTAAAGACTCCATCAAAAAATTATTAGACTTAATAAATGAATTTGGCAATGTTGCAGGATACAAAATTAATGCCAAGAAATCTATGGCACTTCTTTACACTAATAGTGAACTTACAGAAAAAGAGATTTAAAAAAACAATCCCATTTACCATTGGACCAAAAAAATTAAAATACCTAGGAATAAACTTAACTAAGAAGATAAAAGACTTATATATGAAAAACTACAGGACACTGAAAAAAGAGATAGAGGAAGACATAAATAGATGGAAGAACATACCGTGTTCATGGATTGGTAGGATCAATATTATCAAAATGTCCATACTTCCCAAAGCAATCTATAGATTCAATGCAATCCCCATTAAAATACCAACAGCATATTTCACAGATCTAGAATGAACATTCCAAAAATTCGTCTGGAATAAAAAAGACCTCAAATAGCTGCAGCAATCCTGAGAAAGAAGAACAAAGTAGGTGGGATCGCAATACCAGATATCAAGCTGTATTACAAAGCCTTAAAACAGCTTGATACTGGCGCAAGAACAGACATATAGATCAATGGAATAGAATAGAGAATCCAGAAATTAACCCAAACCACTATGCCCAATTAATATTCAATAAAGGAGGCAAAAGCATACAATGGATTCAAGATAGTCTCTTCAATAAATGGTGTTGGGAAAATTGGACAGATACATGCAAAATGATGAAACTAGATCACCAACTCACACCATACACAAAAATAAACTCTAAATGGATAAAGGACTTAAACGTAAGATGGGAAACCATAAAGATACTAGAGGAATACACAGGCAGCAAAATTGCAAAATGTGCCGAAGAAATTTCTTCACTGATACTGCTCCTAGGGCAATGGAAGCTAAAGAGAAAATAAACAAATGGGACTACATAAAAATAAAAAGCTTTTGCACAGCAAAGGAAACCATCAACAAAACAACAAGAAAGCCCACTGCATGGGAGAACATATTTGCCAATGATATCACTGATAAGGATTTAATATCCAACATTTACAGGAAACTCATACAACTTAACAAAAGGAAGATAAACAATCCAATCAAAAAATGGGCAACGAACCTAAATAGACACTTTTCAAAAGAAGACGTACAGAAGACCGAGACATATGAAAACATGCTCAAAGTCACTAATTATAGGAGAAATGCAAATCAAAACAACAATGCAGTATCATCTCACACCTGTCAGAATGGCTATCATCAACAAATCAACAAATGACAAATACTGGGGAGGATGTGGAGAAAAAGGAACCCTTCTGCACTGCTGGTAGGAATGCAGACTGGTGCAGCCACTATGGAAGACAGTATGGAGTTTCTTCAAAAAATTGAAAATGGAACTCCCATTTGACCCTGTGATCCCACTTCTGGGAATATATCCCAAGAAACCAGAAACACCAATCAGAAAAGATATATGCATCCCTGTGTTCATAGCAGCACAATTCACTATAGCTAAGATATGGAAACAGCCTAAGTGCCCATCAGGAGATGAATGGATTAGAAAACTGTTGTACATCTACACAATGGTATACTATGTTGCTGTAAAAAAGAAGGAATTCTTACCATTTGCAGCAGCATGGATGGAACTGGAGAGCATTATGCTATGTGAAATAAGCCAGTCAATGAAAGAAAAATACCACATGATCTCACTTATTTATGGATAATAAAGACCATTATAAATTGATAAATATAAACAAATACACAGGCCGAACAGCATTGAACAGACTGTCAACCTATAGCTGGAAGGCTGGGGAGGGTTGGGGGGGAGTTAAGAGATCAGCGGAATGATTTGCATGCATGCATATGAGCATAATCAATGGACACAAGACACTGGGGGATAGGGGAAGAGGGGGGAAAGTCAAGGGAAATAAATGGAGACCTATCTATCACTTGTTGTAATACTTTAAGCAATAAAACAAAATAAAAACAAAACAACAACAACAAAAAAACCCACTTTAGTTAGCCAGAGCCAGTTTGGATCAGTGGATAGAGTATCAGCCTGTAGACTAAAGGGTCCCAGGTTCGATTCCGGCCAAGGGCACATGCCTGGGTTGTGGGTTCGATCCCCAGTTGGGGTTGAGCAGGCGGCAGCCGATCAATGATTGTCTCTCATCATTGATGTTTCTATCTCTCTCCCTCTCCCTTCCTCTCTGATATCAATAAAAATATATTAAAAATGAATAAATAAATTAAAAAACAATTTAGTTACTTCCTACTTCATTAAAAAAAAATCTTCCCTCACCCCATGTAGCACTTGATTCAGGCAAGGGTCAGCAATGGCTACTACAATAATAGTTGGGGAGCAGAAGATTTGCAAGGTGGCAGATCTCACTTCTGAGATCACCAAGGGGAAAGTGCACCTTTACAAGGATAGATCTGACAGTTAGGTCCTTTAAAAAAAAAATCCATTTCTTTGTAAAAAGGAACTACATGTAATATGTGAAATTGTGATACATGGACATGCATTTGCCATGTGGATTGAAGAACAGGCAAAGCTGGTTGGTCCAGAAAGAAGAATGGAATAGATATGCAGAGAGAAGCAAAGGAGAAGAGAGAGAGAGAGAGAGAGAGAGAGAGAGAGAGAGAGAGAGAGAGAGAGGTGGACTTCCTTGAATTTTGCACTATACTTGTAGCTACTCTGTTTCTATTAAATAAACATAATTTTTACCTGCAGCCAAGAGGAATCTTAATTACTTTTCATCCCACTCCTTGAGAATGCGTGATACAGAAAATATTAATTTGCCAGGTAGTCTGGCCTCACAAGAAATACTTTGATCCTACAGGAATTTTGCTGCTCTTGAGGATCAGCACAGACTGACCAAGATTTGGGGGTTACCAGAAATTTGGATCTGTTTTGGAACCCCTAGTTAAATTGCTAGGCTGGATTCACTAGCCATACTTTGTAATATATTTTTGGTATAATGAAACATGTTCTCAGTTCCAAATGACCAACTTACAAAATAACTTTCAGAATATAACCGTTTAAAAAAGAGGGACTGCCTATTCCATAGTGATTACTAGTGATGATTCACATCACAGAAGTGTTTTTAATACATACAAGTATTCCATTAATCAGGGTTTGATTGCATTTTGAGTATTTCCAACACATTTGAGGGGTTTTTAAAAAAATATTTTTATTGATTTCAGAGAGGAAGTGAGAGGGAGAGAGAGAAAGAACTATCGATTCATTGATCAGCTGCCTCCTGCATGCCCCACACCGGGGATGGAGCCCGCATCTCAGGCATGTGCCCCTGACCGGACTTGAACCAGGAACCCTTCAGTCCACAAGGTTGATGCTCCATCCACTGAACCAAACCGGCTAGGGCACATTTGAGTTTTTATTTATTTAATGAGAGTGAGGAGAAAACAAAGCTTCAATGTAAATTTTAGGAACCTCTGTGTATTGAATGGCTATTAGATGACAAAGCATTTATGAAATAACTAGTGGCTCCATGCATGGATTTGTGCACATTGAAAGGGAAATAATTAGAAGAAATATTTTAATATTGCCTTTTGCCCTTTCTCTGTAATGGAAGTGTCAGAGCCTCCGCTGGTCGCTGTCTACAGGGTAATCAGCAGCAGGGTAATCAGTCCCCTGGTCGAACCTGCCGTGGCCTGGTGCCTCCCACTCACCAGCTCCACCATCCTGCCATGGTCCTGCTCTTATTGGGGCCCATTAGGGCCAGCAGCACCTTCACTGCTGCCCACTGCCAGCGCCTCATCACTGACACCTGCCATGTTCCGAGAGCCCCCTTGTGGTCAGCGCACATCACAGTGAGTGGTCAAACTCCCAAACTTCTGGTGGAGGGGACAATCTGCATATTAGGCTTTGTTATATAGGATACTGTAATTCAGTGGCAGAGAAATAAGTTTAAAAATACCCTTTCTCTTTCTCTTTTTTCTTTTCTTTTCCTTTCTTCTTTTTATTGTTTTTTTTTTTTTTTTTTTTTTTAAGGACACAAAATCTAGTATGCTCACAGAGAAGGAAGCAATGAAGATTCTGATTTAGTTGAGACGTAATGAGAGAAATACAATTTGAAAGCTAGTTGGCACTAGAGGCATTGAGTTCTAGTTCTTTGTTTGTTTGTTTGTTTTTGTGTTTTGTTTTTTTTTGTTACAAGTTAATGACCTTTGGCTATCACAAACTTTTCTGAATCTTGGTTTTCTCATCTGTAGAATAGAAGTTCTGGTAAGGCCTGTTTGCCAATTCTTGCAGAGTTCCTGTGAGATTTGTTTGTGATTGTACCTGTGAAATTGTTTTGTGGTCTGTAAAATAGTACATAAACATTATTTATTATTACTGTGATTATGAAATACTAAGAACTTTTAATTATTTTGACTAGGTGGAAATGTCTACAGTCATATAATGAAATTAGGATTTATTGTGTGGCACACTACATGAGAATAAATTTACCCTCTTTTCTAAGATTATCTGCAAATATATATGTTTAATTTAATTTAATTTAATTATTTTTAAATATGTCTTTATTGATTTCAGAGAGGAAGGGAGAGGGAGAGCGAGATAGAAACATCAATGATGAAAGAATCATTGATTGGCTTCCTCCTGCATGCCCTCTACTGGGGATCAAGCCTGCAACCCAGGCATGTGCCCTTGACCAGAATCAAACTGTGACCTCCTGGTTCATAGGTTGATCGATGCTCAACTATTGAGCCACCTGGTCAGGCTGCAAATACATATTTTTTAAAGGAAAATTGTTTTTTTTTTTTTTTTTTTTTTTACTTTTCCTCAAGGAAATATTTATTGCATATTATTAGTGACTAGAGGCCCGGTGCACCGGTCAGGGTGGGGGAGGTCCCTCAGCCAGGCTTGCACCCTCTCGCAGTCCAGGACCTCTTGGGGGGTGTCTGCCTCACAGTCTGGGATCCCTGTTCCTTACTGCCCACCTGCTCACTGCTCTTCACCACTTGGCTCGCTGCTCCTTAGTGGTGCCTCGAATGCGGGAGAGGCTCCAACTATTGCCGCTGCATTCACCAGCTGTGAGCCCAGCTTCTGGCTGAGTGGCACCCCCCATTGTGGGAGTGCACTGACTACCTGGGGGCAGCTCCTGCATTGAGTGTCTGCCCTCTGGTGTTCAGTGTGTGTCATAGTGACCAGTCCTTCTGCCACTTGGTCAATTTTATTATATACTAGAGGCCCAATGCATGAAATTTGTGCAAGAGTAGGCCTTCCTTCCCTTGGCTGCCACCACTGGCTTCCCTCTGGCACTTGGGACCCAGGCTTGCTTCCTCAAGCTGCCTGCCAGCACCCAGGACCTGGGCTTCACTCTGGCTGCTACTGGCACCAGGGGACCCAGGCTTCGTTCCAGCCTCAGCTTCATCCAGAAGGACATCCAGTCTAATTAGCATATTACCTTTTTATTATTATAGATGATCATATTTTACAGAAAAATTAAATTAAATGTATATACTTTTCAAAAACATAAAATTGAAATCAAGGCATCTGTAACATTTATATGCTGAAACAAAGTCCTGGTTTTTGGAATCCAGCAGTCAATCATGATTTTGGTCCAGGGCCACCAATCCATGATTTCCAATAGTTGTGGATCTTGTTGGTAATTGAACAAAATCTTCTTTACATGTGACAATCGTTTCCACATAAAACCCTTGCAGGGGCTCAGTTACTTTATTCCTCAGCTCTAATTCATTATTTGGCTCAGGGATTTCATATGTCGAGACATTTTTTGTTTATTTCATCACCTTGGTTGCAGGTTCCCCAGCCCTGGTCAGGGTGCCTGCAGGAGGCAACCTATCAACGTGTCTCCCTCACATTGATGTCTCATTCTAATTGTGTTATTTTTTAAGCGTGTGCGAGTTAAATTCATGCCTATGGGATCAGTTCTCTTGTGGAGTGGAATTTGAGTTCTGGGCTCCCTCCACCCTGTCTTGGTTTGGCTGGTCCTCTTCTCTTCTTCTTGCCTCTAAAGCACAAATTGACCTTTCTTGACTAGGCAGGAAAAGTGGCTTTACTTAAGTCCAGATAATGCCAAGACAGAGAGATCATAGTAGAGCTTGTATATGCTTGGCTCCAGTCAACATGACAAATAAAACAGGGTAAGAGCAGTAGCTTGAACAGCTGGTGTAACCAGATCTGGAACTTATTTGAGTAGAAGGAGGAGTTGAATGACTTGTCAACCAATGAATGTCCTATCAGGTTGCAAACTCTTCCAAGCTTGAAAGACTGCATCTGGTCTTGCAAACAGTGGACACTCAAATATATATATTTCTTCAATATGAATAAAACTAAACACATTGAAAATTTCACCCAAGCACTGCTAAGTAGTTCTCTCAACACACCCAAAATGATAGTAATATGATTTAGGCTTCTGATTGTGATAATTCTATTTCTCTACCAGGTTACACATCCACAGATTTACACAGATCTAAGTACGCAGAAAGAAATATTTATCTTTTTAAAAATTTTTATTCTTTATTAAGGTATTACATGTATCTCCTTTTCCCCTCATTGCCCCTGCCCCCTCCCCAGGACATGCCCTCACCCTTTCTTGTGTCTGTGTCCACTGGTTATGCTTATATGTATGTATATAAGCCCTTTGGTTGATCTCTACCATCTTCCCCCACCCTTCCCTGTCTTCTCTCTGAGGTTTGATGGTCTGTGCCATGCTTCTCTGTCTCTGGATCTCTTTTTGTTCATCAGAAACATTTATCTTTTTATTTTTGCATAAGTATTTTAATTTGTTGGATTATTTTAGCATCTTTTCATTAATCTTCCCCATATTTTTAAACAAATATGTTATTATGGTGTTCATAGATATTTGTTTCTGGATTTTTTCCATAAAAAATAATAAATAAGGTCCTTTTCACATTGGCACATTGTCTTCATAAATAGTCTTTCAGAAAGCTCCCAAACACTTCATTGGATACATTATACTGTCAGATAAACTTAGCCAATCTCTTGTTAAATGTTTCCTTTACTAATAGATTTTTCCCTACTATTTTCTAATTTTCCTTTACTATAGGTTATGATGCAATTGAAACTTTACAATACAGTTTGATGGTTAATCTTGGAACCATACTGTATGTTGTTACACATTTCCAAAGTGTATTTTTCTTTCCTAAGAAAATATTTCTTAATTTGTTCATTTAATTTTTTTTACAGTTAAGAAATTCTATGAAAATACTAAAAGATAAATAACTTGTACTTAGTACCTAATTAAAGACCAAATCTTAGAAATTTCTTTTTCCTCTGGCCCAACTGCATTGCTGAAGCAATAGATAACATTAGGCAGAAGACAGTCCATACATCATCATCACCATCATATGTTGGTGCACTAAAGGCCCTGTGCACAAAATTTGTGCACTGAGGGGGGGTTCCTCAGCCTGGCCTGCACCATCTTGCAGTCTGGGACCCCTCAGGGGATGTCCGCCTGATGGCTTAGGCCTGATTCCAGGGCCTAAGCTGGCAGGTGGACATCATCTCAAGTCCAGGACCCCTCGCTCCTTACCACCCGGCTCACTGCTCCATAGCACTGCCTTGGATGCAGGCAAGGCTCTTGCCATGGCTGCAGTGCTCTCCAGCTCTGAGCCTGGCTTCTGGCTGAGCAGTGCTCCTCCTGTGGGAGTGCACTAACCACTAGGGGGCAGCTCCTGTATTGAGCGTCTGCTCCCTGGTGGCCAGTGTGCATCATAATGACTGGTTGTTCTGGTGGCTCCAGCATAACGGTCGCTTAGACTTTTAGTATATAGATTATCTTCCTTATCAGCAAGCTAATCATGCATTATTAGGACCACAAAAGCAAAGTGTGACAATGAGATGTGCACCTGGGAAGAGTAAATGCAAAAATAGGCGGCAACACCAACTCATTGTGATTTAAGTATTTGTAAATTTAATGTATGCTCCACACTGCCAGATACTTGGGATATGGTGAATTACAAATAAACAAAATGTCATGCTTGATTTGTCAGGGAACTGGTCAATTCTTATGCTCTTGTTGAAATAAAAATTAATATTATTTTTTAAAATATATTTTTATTGATTTCAGAGAAGAAAGGGGAGAAAAACACCAATGAGAGAAAATCATTGATCGGATGCCTCCTGCACGCCCCTTACAGGGGATTAAGCCGACAACCTAGGCATGTATCCTGGATGGGAACTGAACCTAGAACCCTTCAATCTGCAGACCGATACTCTATCCACTGTGCCAAACTGGCTAGGGCTAATCAAACTTACCTATTCAAGGCCCTTGTCTGTTTTGCTCCTCTTCAGTTCCTAATGGTGACCTTCTCTGGGACTTTTTTCCATACTGGTTCAACAAGTCCAAGCAGGTGTTACCTCAAGGGCTCCTGGGCAAGAGTCCTCTAACTCACCCACCCCACCAAGTTTCCGACCATTCACTGTAGCTGCAATCCGATCAAGTCAGCAATTCAAGGGCATAAGGTTGAGAAAAGCAGCTTGTGGCTGTCCTGAGGCAAAAATGGCAGATGAACATAGTCGGGACAACAGCCACTGGGTGAGGTGACCACATGTACTGGACACTCCTGTGTGGAGAACATATTAGGCATGGGGAAAAACAAAAGGAAAATGAAGTCCTCTTAAAATTGTCCTCAAAAAGCTTGCAGTCCTGTTTAGGAGTTGAGTCCATACACAGTGCCAAAATTGCTGTGAATGATGAGGCCATACCTTAAAAATTGTAACGAATACACCCGTGGTGCTGAGAGAGCAATGGGAATGACGGCCTCCAGAAGAACAATTCTGCAAAGCAATGTAGGATGCTTCTAGCCCCACAGCTAGTTCCCAGCCAGTTGGGGAGGCAAGTGATACTGAGGCAAAAGTTATAAGGCAGTGTTATGTATAATTTTTGTTAAGGGAGTGAAAAAGAAAGAACAACCTGAATTTAAGGGAAAGAAGGAAGATATTAATGAAGGCTGACAATGGAGTATGGAGGGCAGTTATCAGCAGAGTTCAAACAAAGAGAGAGCCGTGGTGAAGGAACAGGCCAAATATGCTTTGATAAAGGACACATTTGTGTATTAATTAAGGTCAGAAAGCTAGGAGATGGAAGTTTGTTGGGAGACTTTGGGGTTAGATTAATTGCTTCGACCTTTATTTTTGTGGGCAGTTGCTAAAAACTTGTGAGCCAAGAGATGACATCATGAAAACAGGATGCCACAAATGAGAACTAGAAGCAGAGCAACCACTTAGGAGTCTACTGCAGCACTTTGAGATAAGGTCCTGTGGGGGGCGGAGAAGGGGGGGAAAGGAAAGCAAGGATGGATTTGAGGAAAATCAGAAGGAAAAATCCACAGTACTTACCTGATTGGATGTGGACAGAGAGGGAGGAGGGATGTTTTCAGTAGGAAGTGTGTTGAGGAGGAATTTTGGAAGTAGTCATGAACTTCCAGTGGAAAACTTTGCAAGTGGAGAGAAAGATTTATATAGGCAGGAGTGTCTCCTGAATTATCTTATAAGCACTATAGAGTTTCTCTATGATAGGCAGGCAGTAGATATCACACTGATTTAAAATGACAATAACAGGGAGAAACTTCTGACTCACACAGGCTGGGAGAGTAGAAGAAAGCAATCTGATCTGGGATTATGAACCCTGGGCTGAATCCCAGGTGTTTTTTGTTTTTTGGTTTTTTTCCAAATTCATTGTACATACTTGGATAAAATACTTTAAAATCCATTGGGTCAGTTTCTGTATCTATAAAATGGGGATATATAATATATTATCTATTCTTTGGGGGGGGGGTCTTACATCACAGCCATTATTTGTTGAGTGCTTTAGTGCATAACAGAATGTGTTAAAAACTTTATTTGCATTTTCTAATTTAATATGTAGACTGTCTATTTTGTATTAAAAAATTCCTAAATTTAGTGGCTTACAACTATCCATTTTATTTGCTCAAGGTCTAAAATCTGGGCTGGGCTAGCCTCTGTGGTTCTTTTACTGTCACTGATGTGTTTGCAGTCTACTGGTGGGCTGGCTGGAGGTTGAGTGCAGCTCAGATTTGGGATGGCTGGACTTCTCCCTCTCTTCACATATCTCAGAGCCTCGCTTTCTCTCTCTCCATGTGCATTCACTGGACTTCTTACCTAGTGGCTTAAGACTTCTAAGTAGAAACTTCCACACTTTCTCAAGGGTTAGATGGGGAACTAGCACAGTTTCACTGCTGCACTTTCCTGGCAAAGGCAAGTCACTGGCTCAGTCTAGATTTAAATGGAAGGGTCTCCATGAGGGTGTGACTAACAGGAGGGTGGCCCACTGAAGGGCAACAAAGTCACAGACTACCCAGTATTATCTCCAATTCCTAAATAAGTAATCTGTGATTTAAGAAGGATTAGTTCCTTGACAATGTAGAGATTAGAACTAGGTACTTCAAAGCTTGTATTCTAGATCATGGGTCAACATACAAAATTTATACATACATACTTCCTTTTAATGTGCATTACTTTATTGCACTAACACATTTTTTTTTTTTTTTTTACAAATTGAAGGCAAGACCTTTCACCAACAAAAAGATTACACTTGTGTTATTGTGATACTTGCTTTATTGTGGTGGTCTGGAATTCAACCTGCAATATCGCAGAGGAATGCCTGTGCAGTGTTTAGATCTAGAATCCTATGAGGATTGGACATACTTTCCAAAGAAGGAAATGCAGGATGTGTATCTGCTATACCATGCTGCTTCCTATGGGCAGTACCTGACACATACAAGGCACATGTAAATGTTATTTAACCTGAAGCAATTGTTTGAAGGATGAAGGATTCAAGCAAATCTCTTTAACCATTTGCTATCACATTTTATAGGCTGTTTGGGAACTGAGTTTTCTCTTTGAGCTATTCTGCTATTCAATTTTCCTTTCAGGTATTTGCTCCTCTGTCCTCCACTATTTCTTAAAGATTAGCAAGGAATGAAGACAATATCCTTACTCATCCCAATCCCAACCCTGATTCTCACTGCGGGATTAGCTTAATGGCTCCTTCAGCATTTCCTTCTCTTGTAACAGCCAGGTACTCTTTAGAAAGCAGAGTCTTCCTTCTTGGGTGACAACCTTCCTAGAGTAGGGCTAGCCTCAAGTTTCCATCCTCTAATCATGAGGATGGCCTTGTGACTTCTGAATTAGTAACCATATGGTCCTTTCCTGTAATTTTATAGATAAAATTGTCAAAATTGGGGGCTTTCTGAAGATAGCTTTTGCAAATATGCTATTTCCTATGGAGTGACTTGTGGTGGTTTCCTCTTTCCCTATGTGGGTCCTGTGGGAACAGGACTTGCTGTATGGGAAACCCCAGATTCCAGTCTCCTGAAAGGAGTCAAGTTCTGCTTAACTTTGAAGGTGATCCACAGGCTGTCTTTCCCTAAGGCAGCCCTGATCTTTTATTTTTTTTAAAAATCCTAACCTGAGGGCATGCTCATTGATCTTAGAGAGAGAGGGGAAGAGAGAGGAAGAGGAGAGGAGAGGAGAGGAGAGGAGAGGAGGACCTTGATCAGCTGCCTTCTGAATGTGCTGTCTGGGGATTAACCTAAAAACTAGGTATGTGCCCTGCCTATCATCTGCCAGGGCAGCCTGATCTTTACCACTTTGTGGGGAGTCTGGAATCAGAGTATACCAACAAGAACAGATAATGGGGGGGAGGGAGAAGGTGGTTCACTTTGGTGGGCTCTGGTCTATTTTGAGGCAGTGATGGGCAGCAACCATTGAGGGAGTGGCCCCAAATACTCCTACCTTTTTCAAGGCAAAATTATAGGGTGGCCTTATCTTTCCTGTAAACTGCTTCTTCAAGACAATTTCAGATTTTAATTTTGACTTCTTTTCACCCTTATAAAAATGTTGAGGCACAATACTTACACTTAATACAATTCTGTTTTATTTAACAAACAGGTATGTAGGTGGGCTGGGTTCTGTTCAAAGTGCTTTTCATATATACATCTTTTAACTTATTTTATAAACTTCTATATGAATCAAATGGGCCGGGTGGGGATATTTTGAAGCATGACTCACCTAGTAACCACTCTCCGCTTCCCCCAATGGAGAGAGAACGGGAGATGGAATTGGGCTTCTCCGGAGAGCAAGGACGCCTACTACTTCCCCCAGCTGTCCAGCCAGGCTAGTTCTAGGGGTAGGGGGCTCCACCCTCGCTCAGATCCAGTTGTGGGAGGATGAGTGGCTTTTTCCGGGTCACTGGCGCACCCTCTTTACTCCCAGCCACCTGCTTGGGTTCCATCCCGGTTCCAAGCTCTCTGGTGGGCGTCAGGGGCATTCCGATCCTCCCACCACCCGCGCGGATGTGGCGGGGGAGGGGACGACGACTGCTCTCCCATTCCAGGACCCGGCTTTGAGTAAATTTCTTCTCCATCTCTAGTGACCTGAGTTCTCCCCGAGAGGAAACTAAGGATTGAAGAGTGGGCTGAAGGTTGTTTACAACGCGCCCGCTGGTGGAGCCGCATCGCTAACAAGAGGCACTTTCTGGGCACCCTCTGCGCTCGAGCAGACAACTGAAAGCCAAACAACCCAGATGCCTTCACGCCAGACCAAATATGGTCACAAGCAGCCTCCCGAGTGAAGGCTGGCCTTGCAGTCTCCGCGTGCAGGGGCGCACCCGGTCCCGCCCTCGGGCAGAACCCTGGATTAGTGCGGTGCTCCGGTCGCTCTGAGCCTCAGCACCGGGCGCAAAGGGAGGGCGCGGCGCCTAGGACCCGCCCTTCCTCCGCCTGGGCCCCTCACCCGCGAGCCCTCTGCCGCCCCAGGCCTTGGTTTCGGTCCACAAGCCCATGATTAAACAGGCCCAGGTCACTTTCCCTTTGATCCGCCCCAAGTCCGCGGTAAACTCAAAGGAATGCACTTCCAGAGCTCCGCGGAGAGGTCCGCGCGACCAAGAGTGGGTGGGGGACAACATTCTCCTCTCAGCCAGCAAAGTACCCATCACACCCAAGGTTTTCTGAAGCCGGAGGGAGGGGGGAAGGAGGAGGAGGAGGAGGGGGAGGGACAAGCGGGGGCAGGCAGGCTCAGGACTTGCAAGTCATGCATAATTCAACAGCTCAACTTTCGGGCCCGCCTCTTTCCTGGGAGTGGGAGTTTGCTCCAAACTTTGTTTATGGGACAGTCCGAGAGCCGCGGCGGCCGCGCTGTCTGCTTCTCCTCCTCCTCTTTCAAGAGCGCGAAGGCCTGAGGCTAGTTTGGGGGATGTGAAAGCCGAAGCCCCTCGACTGCCAGGCACCGAGGCGGGTCGGGATTTGCCAACCGGGCTCCGGCTCCAATCCTGCAAGATCCGGACGCACCCGGAGCGACCCAGGCCCGACGGCTGCCGCTGCACGCCCAGACTTGGCTTCGCTGCGCGCCCAGGTAGTGCCCGCTGGAGCGCGCCCGCGCACTACTCCAGAGCTCCCGGCTCCTCGGGCTTCCGGGGTCGAGATGTGGTGTTGGCTTGGGTTGAGATTTCTTTGGGGGGCTGCCTGCCCTGGAGAGCTGCTACCTGTTTTGTTTTGTTTTTTTGCCACCAACAGTTCAGCAACGTCCGGAGTGTAGTTACCTCCCCCCTCTCCCCGCTCTTCCTTCTCTCAGTAACTTCTTTGCTCCAAGAAAGTTGCATAATTCTGGAGGCCAGGAGGGACTCCTCCCCCCATGCGGCTGGTCTTCTGGCTGAGTGTCTGGGATCTCGAGTCGGACACGTATCTGTATCTTTTTCTTTTCTCTCCATTTTCTCCTCGTACCTCCTACTCCGACTTTAATAAGGCTGATCTGATCTTTTTCCTTGTAGAAGATGAATCCGGCCTCAGCGCCCCATCCGCTCCCGCCGCCCGGGCAGCAAGTAATCCATGTCACGCCGGACCTAGACACTGACCTCGAAGCCCTCTTCAACTCGGTCATGAACCCCAAGCCCAGCTCGTGGCGGAAGAAGATCCTGCCCGAATCGTTCTTCAAGGAGCCTGACTCCGGCTCGCACTCGCGCCAGTCCAGCACCGACTCTTCCGGCGGCCACCCGGGGCCCCGGCTGGCCGGCGGCGCCCAGCATGTCCGCTCGCACTCGTCGCCCGCTTCCCTGCAGCTGGGCACAGGCGCGGGCGCAGCGATCAGCGCCGCGCAGCAGCACGCGCACCTCCGCCAGCAATCCTACGACGTGACTGACGAGTTGCCGCTCCCCCCGGGCTGGGAGATGACCTTCACGACCACTGGCCAGAGGTACTTCCTCAAGTAAGTCAGCCTGGAGCGGGGGAGGGGAGAGGGGGCAGAGAGTCATGATACCGAGGCGCGCGCGCGCGTGCGCGTGTGTGTATATGCGTGTGAGATAATGGTGTGTCTTTCCAGAGTTCTTTCCTAAATATCTGTGAAGCTGGAAGTAAGGAGTGGATCCCTGGATATTGGAATTGTAAGGAAACAGAAGCAGAGAGTCTGGTGATGTTCTTCCAGGGCATTCCAGGAGATTCAGGACATGGAAACGCTTAGAGATAGGAGACATAAAAGTAGTTTTAGGGGGATTCTCATGAAACACTTAGGGACTTTGCCCTGAATCTGGAGTATTGATACAAAGTCCTGGGCACAAACCCTTACCCCATCCCTGCCATTTTAAGTCAGATACCTAGTCCATTGAGATGTGACACCAAAAGCATGTGAGAAAAGTTCTGAGACTGGAGGAGAAGAGGGACTCTTGGTAGTGTAGGTGGTCTGCAGTCTCTCTATTCTGGGGAAAAGCTGGAAAAATGAACACTGCCTGGTAAGCCTTACCTCCCAGCTGGGTGATATAATGACCACACAGCACAGTGATGTAATTAGCAACTGCTGGTGAAGTAGATGTGGTCTGGACAAATGCATTGTGTGGAAATTGGGTCAGGAGTTGTATTATGTCATACTTGGTAACCTAAAATACCATCGAATCAGGAGCCTACTTTGTCATTCGTCCCTTCACGTTGTTCCCGCTTTCTGATGTAATGAATTTTACACTAGATTCATGTTAGAGACTATACAGGAAAATAGGTTCACGGACATAAAGAAAATGGTTTCAATTGTGGTACCCTAAGATAATTATATTACAGAGGAGAAACCAAATTGGAACTTGAAAGGTAACCTGTGAGGTCTTGGAGACTCAGGCTATCCATGGCCTAGATGGAAGTTGTGCCAACTGGACCACTTGGTTCAGGAGTGCCTGCACCAGCCGGCTGTGCACAGCCACTGAGGGAAACTTCTCTTCGAAGAACTTGCCTTTAGAGTTTGTTTATTTAAAGTCCATGTTTCTTTGATGGTGCAGCCTTTGTTTGAAAGTTAAGGCATTAGATGCTATTTTAAAAATATAATCAGCCCTTTCTTTGGTGTTAATATTTGATACTTTGATTGCTATCTGTGGGCCCCAATAAAGAATATACAGTAATGGATGAGGTTTATTATAACCAACACTTTGACTCACACTGGTGACCAAGAATTTCTTCCTCATCCCAAAGCTGTTGGACATCTTGTGCAAGGAGGAGGAGTTCTTTATTTTATTTCTGGAGTTGGTGCAATGCTGGGAAGAACTTGTCCTGGGACAGACTTGATGGCCGTTTTATCCCACCATTGGTCTTCTCCCTGTTTTTAAGGGACAGTATGGGCATGTACTCAGTCCTATGAGTTTTAAATGGCTGGTGGAATTCCAGTGTGTGATGTAATAACATGACATTTTCCTAAATGTGATGATGTTGTTCTGAAGGATGACATTAGTTTCTGTAGGTAATAAAGGTCCAAAATAACTAGCCTTTTGTATAAATGGTAAATGCAATTTTAAATATTTTATTGTGAATTTTCTAGAAATGAACTTAGTAAGAAATAAAATAGGAAAAGACAATAATTTACAGTAATTTGGGGGATCATATTTGGCCCTAAATGATTTTTAAACTGTTTATGAATATACACAGAGAAGTATATAAGAAAGAGCTGGGCTTACCCATTATCTGAGGAAAGATAGGAAAAAAACAACAACCCTTAAATAAAAGCAAAACAAAATAATTTCTTTTTATACACATTTTGAATGATTAGAATAGCTCAGAACTATCTTTGTGAAACTTAGATAACAGTGGTAGTTGGCCTGAGTTTAGAGAGAAAGTTGCCCTGATCCCTTTGCCCATCTCCCCAACTACAACCACTCCCCAACCCAAAGCAAAGTGTGTCTTCATTTTACTGGATACTCAGTGAAAACAATAGTTGAAAAAATAGATAGTAGGATAGCCTGATCTGATGTTATCCTTGGAAATTTTTTGGCCAAGTAGCTAAAGAAATTAAAGAAATTAAGTCATCATGATTATTATCTTTTAAAAATATATATTTTTTATTGATTTGGGAAAGGGAGAAATATAGAAACAATGATGAGAGAGAATCATTGATCAGCTGCCTCCTGCATGCCCCACACTGGGCACTGAGCCTGAAACCGGGCATGTGCCCTGACCAGGAATTGAACACTCAACCACTGAGCCATGCCAGGCTTTTTTAATTTTTTTAAAATATATTTTTATTGATTTCAGAAAAGGAGGGAGAGAGAGATGTAAACATCAGTAAGAGAGAATCATTGATTGGCTGTCTCTGCACATGCCTTGACCGGGAATTGAACTGTGACCTCCTGGTTGAAGCTCTACCATTGAGCCAAGCCAACAGGGTATGACTATTATCTTTTGAGATTAGCAATCTGCCCAAAGTTCTCTGAGGTCTTTTTTTTTTTTTTAACTGAAGAAGGGAAAGGGAGAGCGATGCATCCTGCAACGGGAGATGTATCACTGGAGAACCTGCAATCGAGGTACATGCCCTTGACTGGGAATCGAACCCGCAAGCATTCAGCCTGAAGGCTGGTGCTCTAACCGCTGAGAAAACTGGCCAGGGCTCTCTGAGTTTCTATTGGAACTTTAAGTTGGAGTAAGGTAAATGTAATATGTTACACTTTGTTGCACAACCTCAAAAGGCACTGTATTACGGTGGAATAAGTAAAAGTGCGAAAAGTGATAACAACTGACCCTGGTTTAATTTTCATAAAATCTACTCATTACTTTGCTCCAACATTTATGAAATGGGATTAGCAATAGAATCCTAGGTCAGGAGGCTAGGGCTTCATAAATCAGAAATGAATTACTTTTTTCATAAAAAAACTGAGTTCAGAAAATGGTAATTATTTGACTTTGGGAAAGTCATGTGGTCATTTACTGGTGGACCCTGGATTGGACCTCTAATTTGTTGCTCTCTGTTTATTGAACACTTTTCCATTTTCCCCACCCACGTTTATCCCCACTCACTTCACCAACTGAACAATGAGCACTATGGACAACAAAGCCTGGACATCTAAGATACTTTAAAGAGCTTTTTGTCATTTTTTCAGGGAAAATTGTTCCTATATATATGATGTAATCACTTCCTGGTAACCTCTTAAAGAGCACCTTTTCTGAGCATTCACCCCTTTCCTTTGCTGCTCAGGCATTCCTTTAGGGTAGCATATAACCATATAGGATCACATTGCCTCTGAAAATGACTGCATTGTTCCTGCTGTCCTCTAAAGATCATAAATCAGGCTGGATGTATATGTAGGTATTAGGCTCTTAGCAACCTGGCACATCACTGACTTTGAACATTGATCACATTAAAATAAAATAAAAATTTTCTGGTTATGAATGGAATATATGCTTATTGTACATAAAGTAGAAAGTAAAGTTATAAAGAATGATCTGGCTTCAATAGAACTTTCAAATCTTGCAGAAAAATTTTATTTGAATAATCCTATATAATAAAAACCTAATATGCTAAGTGTCCAGTCGTTCGTTTGACCACTTGCCTGCTCAACCAGTCATGATGCACACTGACCACCAGGGGACAGATGCTCTGACCGGTAGGTTAGCTTGCTGCTGGGGTATGGCTGATCAGGACTGGGTGAGACTGGCCGGACACGCCCTGCAGCCCGTCCACTGTCCCTCCTCAGCCCCAATCATGCACCGGTGGGGTCCCTTGGTCTGACCTGTGGGATCAAGCCGAAACTGGCTCTGACATGCCCTGAGGGGTCCCAGATTGCAAGAGGGTGCAGGTCAGGCAGAGGGACCCCACTGGTGCAGGAATCTGTGCACCGGGCCTCTAGTATTCTATAAGAAAAAATATTTTATCCCCACTCCTAAATATAATTCCAATTATATGTGCCTGACACTCCCAATTTTTAATAATTTTCATGGTTTACCTTTTTTGATATATGTGGTAGAAAATTATTTTTGTCAGTGTGATCTATGCACTTGGCAACATATTCAATAGAACAGAAGGACTTTTGTTGAAAAACAGTGGTTTCCTTTACCTCCTTAAACCTCACAAAGAAAACCATTTATTTTTTTAAAATATATTTTATTGATTTTTTACAGAGAGGAAGGGAGAGGGATAGAGAGTTAGAAACATCGATGAGAGAGAAACATCGATCAGCTGCCTCCTGCACACCTCCCACTGGGGATGTGCCCTCAAGCAAGGTACATGCCCTTGACTGGAATCGAACCAGGGACCCTTCAGTCCGCAGACTGATGCTCTATCCACTGAGTCAAACTGGTCAGGGTGAAAACCATTTAATTTTTAAAATATTTCTGTATTTAATTCTTAGATTATTACCTTCTTAACTTTATTTTTTTTTACTTTTTTATTATATTTTTTTTATTGACTTCAGAGAGGAAGGGAGAGGGAGAAGAGAGAGAGACATCAATGATAAGAGAGAATCATTGATTCCCAGTAAGGGGCATGCCTCCTGCACGCCCCTACTGGGGGTCAACCCTGCAACCCCAGCATGTGCCCTCGACTGGAATCAGGACTCTCCAGTCCGCAGGCCAATGCTCTATCCACTGAGCCAAACCAACCAGAGCACCTTCTTAACTTTAATATGGGCTTAACACTATTTTATGACTTACCAATTTTAACTCCTGATATGAAAGTGAGAATGTAGCTCCTTAAGCTTATGCCTCTCTCAAATTTAACTATTGTCTTTAGTTTGTTAGGGCACCTTTGTTAATTTTTTGCACAACTTTTGACAGTATTTCTTGACTTCCCATTTTGTAAGTCAAGGAGGTTTGGGTAGCTACCAGTTATAGAAATTGCTTTTTGTCAGTGATGCTAACATTTGAAAGCCCTAAACCCATAACCAATAAAGGTTTTGTGCTTTGCCTCAAAGTTGACCTTTTTATTCATAAATTATTCTTAAAGTTGAAAAATCTGTAGGAAGCAATTACATTATTGCAATTCTATAAATATAATTTATTGCCTGTGTATTAAGATTAGATTTTAGACTTGCACATTGGGTCTGGGGTCAGAACTCCTGGGTTAATTAAAGGAGGATATATCTAGCACCGAAGTCAGATTCTTTCTTTTCTCTCTCATCAGTTGTTTAAATTTGTGTCATCTTTATTTTTATTTATTTATTTAAAAAATTTTAATTTAATTTATTTATTTTTATTGATTTCAGAGTGGAAAGGAAAGGGAGAGAGAGAGAAACTCAACTATCTCAATGGGGATTGAGCAGGCAAGGACTCAAATGGTGACCTGGTTCAAGGTAACCTAGATGTTCAAATACTGAGCCACACTGGCCAGCCTGTGTCACCTTTTAGTGTCTTCATATTTGTACCTTGACTTTCTTAAACATTTTTTTCTGGTATTTCTAGTTGTCTTTTTATGTTTGTATATTATTTGCCTTTATTATGATCTCAAAATTGTCTAGACTCTTAGTGCCATCACTTCTATCAAGCCTTCTTTCCCTAGGCTTATGCCTAGATTCTTTTATCGTTCTGAGTCATTCTGGATTCTGATTTCTGTATAGGCATATGACAGAGTTGTCATTTTGGGACTTCTTTGTACTTCTCTCCGTGGCTGAAAGTGCTGTTTCCCATGTCTTCCTCTTTTTGGTTTATGCCTTCATTTTGCTGGAGCACATGCTTGAGTAATTTCCTTTTTTTTCTTTGTTAATCTTTACCCGAGGATATTTTTCCATTGATTTTTAAAGAGAGTGGAATGGAGGGGAAGAGACAGAGAGAAACATCAATGTGAGAGAGACACATGGATAGGTTGCCTCCTGCATGCGCCTTGACCAAGGTGAGGATGGAGCCTGCAACCAAGGTACTTGCCCTTGAACAGAATTGAACTTGAGACCCTTCAGTTCACAGGCTGGTGCTCCATCCACTAAGCCAAACTGGCTAGGCTGAGGCTTTTTGTCATTCAAAAAATACTTCCTAGTGCCTTAGTTTCTTTGTTTGGAAAATGAGGAGAGTAGTACCTATTTTGTGATATTTTGGAAGATTAGATAACATTTGAAGTGGCTAGCACATAATAGACTTTCAGTACAACTTTCTTCTTGCCTCCCCTTGCCTCTCTCCCCACAAACATATTTTGTCTACCTGGCCAAAAGCAGATGGCTGTGGAATAAGCTGATATGACTCTGAATGACACCCTGGATCTGGGATTCAAATCCAGTTTTTAAAATTTAAAGTAAGGACTAAGAGTCACTTTTCTTGTTAAGGACCCTAAATAGGAATGCCCATCATGAGTGCCTTTTGCTTTAGCATCTTGGACAGAGAATACCCAACCCTTTCTGAGGAGGGTGTACTTTTTATTTTTTGGAATCTTGTTTGTAACTATTAGTTGGGCTAATTTTGTGTGGGATGTAGGGAAGGAGGATGGGATGGAGAAATGGAGAGTTGAAGAGGGGAGGTGATTGACATTTATTGATGATCTGCTTTATATCAGACAAGGCAGGGAGCTAAATTGGTGCTTCCCAGAGACAGCACTAGAATCAGTCATGGAGCACATTCCTGACAAGTGTATCAAACCTTTTTTCCATAATCCTAGGTGATTTTGTATATATTTTTTCTTTTAACCTCATAGTGATCCTGTGAACAGGTACCTATTATTATCTCATTTACTGTTGAAGAAATTGAGGTTGAATAAATGGGCTAGGATCTCATAATAGGTGAGTGGCAGAGATGGGATTAGAATTGTGATTCTAAAACCTGTGCTCCTGCCCTTATATTGTGTTGCCTCATGCCAATTACATGCCCATAATTAGGCCTTGCAATTAGGTATCCTTGGTGACAGATAACTCCAGTGGTGGATGAAACATTAGAGTTTGCTTCTGAACTCAGTCTAGGTGATCGAATTTGGAACTCTTGGTGCTGGAGAGGGAGAAGTGATGAAAGAACAAACCAGACATGGATAGCATGCCTACAGTGGATTACCTTATTGATATCTGGATCCGGGACACTGCTGAGGACTTGTTGAGAGGGTTAATTACATAATGTTGGTAAAGTGTATTCGAGGAGAAACAGAGCCAAGTTACTTCTAATTGCCTTTATGCCCAGGTATCCTGGCTCAGTGATGGAGCGTTGACCTATGAACCAGGAGGTCATAATTTGATTCCTGGTCAGGGCACCTGCTCAGATTGCAGGCTTGATCCCCGGTGTGGGGTGTGCAGGAGGCAGCCAATCAATGATTCTCTCTTATCATTGATGTTTCTATCTCTCTCTTCCTCTCCCTTCCTCTCTGAAATCAATAAAAAAATATATTTATGTTTCTTTTTAAATTATCAGGGGTGGGGTCATAAAAATTGCAAGAGAAAACAAAAAATCATTGGAGTGGTAGAACTGGGGTCTAGGGCCATCTTAGCCATAGCTCAGAAACTGAAGGCTGGAGCTTATGTAACCAAAGTGTTTTTCTTGTATTGGATTATTTTCTTTAGAAATGAACTGACATAGTAATTGCTAAAATCTTAACCAAGAATTCTCCATAAAATTCACCTCAAGAAGTTGGCTATGGCAAATCTCAGGTCATATGGACTTCCTGCAGCTTATCCTTTATCTGTGTGCTCTCTTTCCTAGACTTCTAGCTTTTATTTAACGTTCCATCTAGGCGTAGCAGACAGTAAGTAGGAAGGGAAAAGACGATGTTCACTCCTGTGTTGCTGTTAGATGAAGTGATGGAGGTCTGAATATATATCCAGATGAAGTGAGGTCTGGATATATAGGCAGTGCTTGTTGCTATGCCTGGCAGGTAAGCTCTGTTGAAAGTTTATTACTGTTACATTCCCAATTGAGATGGGGTGGGGGCTGTGATCTCCCAGGACCTTTCGTTTGTGGCGCCTAAAGAATCAATAGCTGTTTCAGCATTTACAAGGAAAAATCACTGAACTTCTGCTGTGTCCCTGCGTTGCTGTGTGCCTTGGGGGAGAAATGTGTGCCTGGTTTCCGGACCTCAGGCAGCTGACAGTCTAGCTGGGGAGACCAGGATAACACAGAGAAAAGCAGGCTAGCTAGCTGCCTTCTGACTTATGTGGTGTTTGAGCCTAGAATAGCTGCTTTCCCTGTGCTGGAAACTCTTGAGAGGTGTGCCATAATATGGCAGTCCTTTCTTTTTGGCTGCAGGTCTGAAATTGGCAGCCGAACTGAAAGTCTTTTCGTTTCTCTCATTGGCTCTTCTCCCTCTGGCCTCGGAAACTTGGCACAAGCTGTTACCTGTGCCTGGAACATTATTTCCCTGCTTTTTACCTGGTTAACTCCTACGCTACCTTTAGGCATCAGCACAGATGCTGCCCTTGCAGGAGGTCCTTCCTGACTCAGCCTCCTCGCTGGTGCTGGTTTCGATGCTCCTGCTCTGTGCTCCCAGAGCCCTCTGTGTCTCCCCAGCCATAGTATTACTGATGTATTACTATTTAATTATTTCTCTTTTTTCTACTCTAACCTCCATGAGAGCAAGAATGATATTTGCCTTGCTTGTCATTGTATAACCCAAGCACAGTGCCTGGCACATAAGTAGGTGCTAGATAATGAAGGAATCCTGTCCTATTTTCTTTTAGCCATTTGCACTGCAACCTGGCATCTCATAGGAATCTGCCATGGTTGGAAATATAATTCCATCATGTCTATGTCCCTTGGACTGAAGGCTTAGAGACGTAGCTCCACATAGTGGGCAAGGTGATGGGTGAAGGGTGGGTGGCTGTGTGGAGATGTCTCTGTAAAGGTGGTTGGACATAAATGGAATCTTGAAAAATGGAAAGAATGTGGGTAGGTGGACACAGAGGTGTTCCAGGCAAGAGGGGATAGGAAGAGAAATGCAAAGGCAGAAATGCTAAGAATGTGTTTTCAGTTAGTTTTGCTTTTATTTTTCTACTAGGGGGCCTGGTGCACAAAATTTGTGCACAGGGGGGGAGGGGGTTCCTCAGCCCAGTCTGCCCCCTCTCACATATTGGGAGCCCTCAGGGGGTGTCCTACTGACG